>PVIU01004336.1:0-128687 GCA_004026605.1 Ondatra zibethicus | reverse complement strand
ACAAACCAAAAATTGAAACATTAGCCCCGGCATTGTGGCTACCATCATTCTAAGCACTGCTCTTTCATCTTCTCTGCCCAGATTGCTCATCACTCTTCAGCAGCACAGACATCCTTCTGCATCCTTTGGGAACTGGTTCTAGAACCTCTGAGGATGCCAAGATCTGCCATGCCCAAGTCCCCTATCTTTGCATGTCTCTTATGTGCACACTTCTGCATACTTTAAGACATCCCTAGGTTACTTATAATACCTACTGCAATCTAAATACTGTATGGATAGTTCTATTATTTTGAGAATGAGGGCAGGAAAAGAGGCATATACATGCTTACTGTAGTACAGTTGATTTTTCTGGGTTTTTGTTTTAGGAGATAAGGTCTCCTGTAACCCAGGCTGGCCTTGAACTCACTATGTGCTGTGGAGATCCTTGAACTTTAAATCTTCTTGTTTCCACCTTCTAAGAGCTAGGATTGCAATCATTCCCTGCTAAGTCTAGTTCTTACCACTGAGGATTGACCCCAGAGACTCAGAAATACTAGCCAAGCACTATACCAACCAAGCTATACCCCACCTCTTTTTTCTATTTTTATTTGCTGTTAGTTGAGTTGATTGTAGCTCGAATTCTAATTGGTTTTAATAATAAAAACTCAGGAATCAGATAGACATAGAGGTTAATGCTGAAAGATCAGAGAAGCATGGCACCCAGCCATCAGTTCTTACCTCTACTGAATCCTCAGGCCGAAAGGGCGATCCTGTCCCAACTGATCAGGTCCTTAGACTGAATGCTGTGTCTATGACATCTCAGACTACTCTGAGCTCCTGTCTCCTCCCACCTTATATTCTTCTCCCTCTGCCCAGCCATATCCCTTCCTTTCTCCACTTCCCTGGTGCTGGGATTAAAGGCGTGTGACTCACAAGTGCTGGGATTAAAGGTGTGAGCCACCACTGCCTGGCCTCTATGGCTAGCTAGTGGCTAGCTCCACACTCTGAGCATCAGGCGAGCTTTATTTGTTAAAGCACAAACAAAATATCATCACAGTTGATAGTTGTAGGAACTGTGGGTTCAGAGGGCTGATTGAACAGGCACAATGCCTACTGTGTCTCAGGTGTGTGCAAGCCCACAAGGTAAGGCGATCTCCTCGTCATAGCGCCCCTGGCACACATAGAGCAGGCTTGAGGGTGGTCAGATCTCAGTGACAAAATCTTCCTTGTGTGTTTTCCTTGGACAATAAAAAATTTCTTTTGTACAATGAATATGGTAATGCGAAGCTAAACAACAAACTATGTTGGGGATTGGTTCTTCTTCAACTGAGATCATTTGGTCACCACTCATTGGAATACTTGACTGACTCAATACCCTTGGAAGAGGATGCCTGTTTGTTTCATTTAGTGTAGGTTACTCTGGGACAGACCCCCGAAGAGCCAAGAAAGGAGCAGTACTAACAGAGATGCTGTGGTCCTGCAGAAGGAAATGGGATAAAGGTACAGGCGTTCCCCCTGGGAACTGGTCCTGAGATGAGTGGATCCCGGGATGGGAGAGATGTGGAATGTGCTAGATAATTTATTTTCTCCCATCCTTCTGTTTGCTTACAGAGTGATTTCAGTGTGACCTGAATCCAGGCTCAGTGTGCGGCCTTTCCACTTAGCAATGGGAAGAGCTTAGACACATGGTACCATCTACGACAGCATTTTTGCAAAATTTCCAAAGGTGCATTGACAATATCCAGGGATGTGTTTTGTGGGGTGAGTGGGATTGGCCACCAGCCTCCGGGGATGAGATGTACCCATGCTGCTAGACAGTTTGTGATGCACAGGGGGGCACGGAAGGATCTATACCTAAATGTCAACAGTGTCAAGGTTGAGAGATACTCACACATGGCCAAGCTTAAGAAGCCTTGATTGACGTATGATAGAGCCTTTCCAGAGTGCGAGTGTTGGGGGGGGGGAGAAGAGGAAAGAAAGAAATGAAGCCGTGTGCAATGGGAATTTATATATGGGAGTCAGAGCTCTATGGGGTGGCTCTGTAAGGAAAAGGACCATGACCCAAGCCTGATGGCCGGGGTTCCATCCTCTGAACCCTCACAATCACAGGAGAGAACTGGCTCTTCAAAGCTGTCCTCTGACCTCCACATGCAAATCATGCTGACATCATGCTGTGTGCACACCCCCACTCGCATATCATACCTTGCACATACATAATCATGTAGTCATGACAAATCATATTTTGTCCCAGCTAGTGTAAGATAAGACTGTACTGCGTGATAAATGTTTATTAATTTTTGCATTGCCAAAGTGTATACCATGTGCACATCTCTTCTACAAAGCCCACGAAGTATGGCTAGCATTGTCATTACACATTTAAATATCCAAATTACACTTGTATTGCAATGACTTGATTTGAAAAAAAGGCCACGTTTTTCATATTTATTTTAAATTTTGGATGAATTATAGTCAAATACAGTTAAATTTAATTTCTGGATTCATGAGGAATTATGCATGATGACTGTTTTTGCCTTGTCATAACAGCATATGTGTCAATATTTCTGGGCGAAATTGGAGACAAATTCCGAACGAGAATTTTGCAAATGATTTCCCAAACAGAAAGCACCGAGAGTTTTGGCAGAGGGTCTGTGCTCCCTCTGCCCATAACCTTGGGATAAATCCTTGCTATCTGCGAAGGATGGGCCTCTCAGCACATGGTAAATATTCTGGACAGCAGGGGCTCTCGGGGCCGCCGAACCTTCAGCTGATTCACAGATCTCCAGCTCAGTGGTCTGACCTTCACCGAGTCATTTTAACCCACTGGTCCCTTCCTTTCCTGCTCTGAAAAGCAGAATTAACCATGGCTGCATTGACTTCCTGGGAGTTGCTGCAGGCTTGCAGGAACCCAGGCTGTGGAGGCAAGGTTCACTTACTGTTTTACTATTGTAACTATGGTAGTAGTAACGACGGAGGATAGAGCGTTGACAAGATTTTACTGTGTCCTTGTCCTGAGTGTGTTAGTATCTGTGCACTATAGCCAAGACCACAAATTGGGGCATAAAGTCACAAAGATTTGCTTCCCAGGACTCCCTAGTCAAGGTATTTAGGGGTGTGAGCCCCTTCCCTCACTCCTGTCTATCATATCAGCAATCCTGGGTTTCCCTGGGCCTGTGGTACACCACCCTGGACTTTGCCTCTATTGTTAAGTGTCCTGTGTTTATCTAGGTCTTTTCTCTTCTCATAAGGGCACTGGTGTTACTGGATTATAGCCCATATTAATCCAAGGTGACCTCATCTTAATGTATTACATAGCAAAGACCTTATTACCAAGTAAGTTCGCCTTCACAGATGAGAGTTGAGGAGACGGACATAGCATTTTGGAATTTTAGCACCAAGATTCAAATAAAAAACCCGACTGATCTGGCTTGGTGACTTTAACTGAAACAAGAAGGAACGCCCCATCATGTCAAGGTATCTTGGCTTGTTGGCAGCCACAAGAGGACATGAAGAATTCACTGAGAACCTCATGCACTGGGGACCCCACTGAGATACCGAGATAGCACCGTGGAATGAGGGATGAAGCACACCTCAGCAGTAAATTTCCCAAAGGAGTGCGTGACGCTGAAGACTCAGGCTAGCAGGGTTTGCTGTTAGCACCTGTGCAGTGTTGAAGAAGCCTTGGTGGTGGCAGTGAGCGTGTATGTTCCCACCCACGTGGAGAGGAATAAGTTATGAGAAAATTCCACAGTCTGGAAACTTGAGGAATGTATTTGGAAGTGAAGTTCTCTCTTGTCAGGGTGTAATGGCATGTCTGATAAAAGCTTTACCTGATTCTGCTGCTGCCTTGGGGCTGACTGAATTTTAACTCTCTGGGGTTCTTGACATGGACATTCACAGCAGGTCAGCAATAAGTTGTGACTAAATCCTTCAGTGTGTAAATATGGCCTTCACTCCATGAAGGGTCAGAACATTGTCTTTCTCTGGCCGCCTGCCTCTAACGCTGGGGCTGTGCCGCTCAGCTGGAGTCCTGTTCTAGAGAGAAGACTGTGTTCTGAAAAACTGACCAGTTAGTTCTTCCCCTCATCTTCTTCTTCTTCCACTTATTGCCCCCACCTTTTCTTAACCCTATCCTCACAAAAACATTTTGTTTAAAGATAGAACCACTCGCACATGGTGAGAATCAGAACTTTTGGATCCCTGTCAGTAAGTCCAGTCCACTGCCTGACATGGTGGAACATGCCTGCAATCATAGCCCTGGAGAGACTGAGGCAGTATAGTAAGATCCTGTCTTAAAATTTTTAAATAAAAAACCCATAAAACAAAAAACCTAGTGCACCAAAACCCAACAATTTCACCAGAAGAGGTAAATGAACCATTTTATTATTATTATTATTATTATTGGTAGCTTCACCATCTTAGGACGTCTCTCCTAAGAAGAAATGATACATATCCTTGCCCAGCATTGGTCAAGGGAGCTAAACCCCAGTTTTCCCTATAACAATTTCTTTGTGAAACCAATGACATTACTCTCTAGCATGTGCCAGGTCACTAAGCAGGAGACTCACGGTCTGATGGGCCATCTCTCCAGATGCTGAAACGCAGCATAGAGAATTACAATCATGTGACATTTGTAGCCCCAAAGATGAGATGGAGAGACAGCCGGCAGAGCTGTCAACACTCCACTTTGGCAAGTGTTGGGGCAGGTACAGAGCCAAAAGCAGGTCCCAAACTTAACCTCCACAGAAGGGAACGTCTTCATCTGAGGTCAAGGTTAGCTTCAAATTCATAAGGTCATACTTGTTCAGTCAGTATCTTCTAGGGAAATGAAGCCATCTAAGTTTCTTGGCAATTCTTCGAAGCTGGTGTCTGAGTCTCCAGGAAGCTGGCAGCCAGAGCCCCTTTCCATCTTGCCTCTTTGGTATGTCCTTTCTTCTTGGCCCTTTCCTCCTCTACTCCTACTCACCGCCTGGTGACTGGATGGGTGTAGCCACTGCAGAGCACGGCTCCCTGCCTCCCACTTCTGCCTGTCCCGGTTTGTCCTATACATAGCTGGCGGGTCATCTTCCAAGAATGCTGTCTTCACTTTGCGTGACCTGCCCTCAGCCCACTTCACTCTCCTCTGACCTTGCTTTTCTCCAACCCCAGAAGTCCTCTTCTCTGCAGCTGTGACAGTTCCTGTCTTCTGCATGGGTGTTGCTGCTGCAGTGGCTGTCCCTGTGCCTTGGGAAAGCCCTAGGATCCAAATTGCCTTCTGTTTCTTCTCAGCATTCTGCAGCCCACTTCTCATAGGACACTGCCATTTCCAACAAGTCTCTGAGTGGCTTGAAGACACACCCAGCACCCTGTGACTCTACACCCTCGATTGCCATCCAAGATGTCCCAACAGCTTTAGTTGGGCCCAGAATGTGGTTTGCTCCATGGATTCTGGTATAATCCACTCAGTTCTTTTCCATTTTTACTTAATTAACCCCTGCAATAGTCACTTTGACATAAGGATTCAGGACCTGTTCTGAAGGATCACACAGCTCAAATTTTGGCTCTGCCATTAACTTCCCAAGTGACCTTAAACAAGTTACTTAGCCTCTTTAGGCCTCAATTTTCCTATCTATATGGTAGGCATAGTGATATTAGCAATGTCTCCTTCTCAGGTTGCTCCTCAAGGGATAAATAATGAGTATATCAAGCGCTTGGTAGGTCCTCATGGAAACAGGAAAGCATTCTTATTCTCGCCATATGTGTCAGACCGTCTGCTGACAAGACCCACGTGCTTGTGCAGGTAAAGATAAAACACCTGCTTTTCTAAGGCACTCTCGTTACTTAACTTTCCTATTCATCTGTTTTTAAGTTTAAAAAAATTATTATTGTGTGTGAGGGGATGAACACATGTTGCGGCGTGCTTGCGGAAGTCAGAGAGCAACTTGTGGGCATTGGTTCTCTCATTCTACCATGCAGGATCCGGGGCCTGAACTCGGGTCCTCGGACTTGGTGACAGGCGTGTTTACACTCTGGGCCATCACTGCCCCGACGCGTTTATGTCTATACTGCTAGGGACAGAACCCAGGCAATTGGCCACTCTAATCATGCCCACATCTAGAACCAGTAACTCCCTCCTCTTTGTGTTGCTTAAATGTCTTGAAGTTGGATTTCCACTTGCTGCTTCTAGACTTTCCTGGCTTCCCCTGAGCAACATGCACCATAGGAAACATTTTAAACGTATGAGCCCCTCATTCTGTTACACCAGAGGGTGATACTCACTGGACATTAGATGGCAGCTCAGTCATGTTTTCTGTATACCCATTCTATTTTTGGGAAACTAAACACTTCCAAATGAATAAGCTCAATCAATAACATGATATTTAGCTTATAGTTCTTTGGGCTGGACCCAAACAAGCAGTTCCTCTGGCCCCAAATGAACTCATTTTGTATTATGCCATCCACTGCCAGGAAGACCAACCAGTCCAGACTGGCCCACATTGGCCTCAGCTAGTGTGGCTTTTTTGGAAATTCTTTTTTTTTTTGGAAATTTTTTTATTTTTAATTATTTCTCTTAATTTTGGAGATTATAATATAATTGCATAATTTCCCCTCTCCCTTTCATTCCTCCAAGTCATCCTAATATACCCCTCCTTGCTCTCTTTAAAATCCATGGCCTCCTTTGTCATTAATTGTTGTTACATGAGTATGTATACATATATGCATATAATTCCTTAATATAGCCTTCCTAGCCTATATAATGTTACTTGTATGTATTTAAATAATTTAAATAAATGTTTTTAAAGCCAAGCATTGATTGGTGTTAGATAAACAGTTGGAGTGCTCTTCCCTGGAGAAGACCACTTCTCACCCTCAGCATCCCTTAGTTGACTGTGGTTCTTTGTGTAGGGCTAAGGCCTCTTCGGCTTCCCCCGTCCATGTTAGCATGTGGTGCGGGAGAATTGTCTGTATTCTGTCAATCATGATTTTAAATAAATGCTGATTGGCCATTAGCCAGGATATATGGGTGGGACAACCAGACAGGAAGTAGAGGCAGAGCAAGGAGAATAGGAGAATTCTGGGAAGCAGGAAGCACTCTCAGCGTTCCTGTACAGATCACCGAAGAAGCAGGATGTGACCTGCCCTGCTGAAAAAGGTACTGAGCCATGTGGCTAACATAGATAAGAATAATGGGTTAATATAAGCTACAAGAGCTAATAAGAAGCCTGAGCTAATGGGCCAATCAGTTTATAACCTAACATAGACTCTCTGTGTGATTTTTCTTTGGGGCTTGCTGGCTGTGGGGTAAGGGGCAGGACAGAAACCCCAACAAGCCGGCCCTCATGTTACAAGCATGTCTATCTCTGCTGTCATTGTTCAGATCATGTTTAGGCAGTCATGTGTGTGAGGCTTTCTGTGTGGGACTTCTGATATTACTAGGAGACACAACCTCACAGAAAACACCTGGATCCTCTGGCTCTTACCATTGTCCTGCCCTCTTTTCAACAACATTCCCTGAGTCTTGGGCATGGGAGTCTTTTATAGTCATATCCGTTGGGCCTGGCTCCACAACTCTGCATTCTGATTGGTTATGATTTTTTCTGTAATGGTCTCCATCTGTTGCAAGGAGACGATTCCTCCATGAGGGGTGAAGACGACACATACCTGTAAGTATAAGGGCATATATTTAGAATGTAGTTAGATTATACTGGTTTAGTAAAGTGGTGGGTTTGGGTTCGCCTCCAAGATCCATGCCTGTAGTATGAAGGGGGCCTCTTGTTCATCCTGGCCACCCAGAACTGAAATCATTATACACAAACTTTATTATTTAAATCACTGCTTGGCCCATTAGCTCTAGCTTCCTATTTGCTAACTGTTACATATTAATTTAACCCATATCCATTAATCTGTGCATCACCACGAGGTCATGGCCTACTAGTAAAGTTTCAGCACGTCTGTCTCTGGCGGTGGCTCCATGGCTTCTCTCTGTCTCCACCCTTCTTTTCCCAGCATTCAGCTTAGTTTTCCCCACCTAGCTCTGTTCCCCTATAGCTCTGCTGTAGGCTCAAAGCAGTTCCTTTATTTATCAATAGTAATCACAGCATACAGAGGAAAATCCCACATCACATGCCCATCCCTAGCCCCAAGTAGTTGGATAGGTTTCCAATATCAGGCATGATTTCCTCTTGTGGGACATGTCCATGAGATGCTGTGCCCCTGAGGAGCTCCTGTGGATGGGAGAGAAAGTGACAGTCGCGGGACACAGTGTCACCCATTCATAGTCATACATTTATTCACAACAACTAGGATTTGGCAAACTTATTCCTCCAAGGGCCCGATGATAAGTATTTTAGGGAGCCTGTCCTTACTACTTCTATTTTTTCACTAGTATAGTAGAACACAACATCTGAGGGACATGTTTGTCCCAACAGAATGTTTGGAAAGATTTTTTGTTAGCTGGCCATGTCCCATAGTTTACTGGTCCCCTGATGTAGCCCAATCATGTGTCCTTTGGTTTTTTCCCTAAGGACTAGATACCAAGGCTCTAAAGCAAAACCCAGGTGTCAGTTGTCTCCATTATTATTGTCCCTCCTTATTATTATTCTTTTCTGGATTCTGGACTGCCTGTCAAGAGGAATGGCAGATGTGTCCTCCCTGAGCAGCTGGCCTGGTGGGGTCAACAGACCCCTTTTTGTCCTGACTGTGTAGGACCCTCATTTGTCCTGACTATGCAAAACCTGAAGGCCAAACAATGTCATCTGTCTTTTAAAGGATGATGTGGTATCTGTGAAAATTACTACAGGCTACACTCAACTTCCTGAAATATCATTCATTGCCAAAGGATATCACGAAGAAAAGAATTTGGGAGCACATTAAATTGTACCACGTTCTTGCTCTGAAACAAGGCCTCCTTGCTTCCCAGGAGGTTCTAGGCTGGAAGGATCCACACAACACTTTAGAGCTGACTTTGCCAAGGGAATAAGAAGCAGGAGCGAGCGCAAAAGTCTGCTACCCAACACAGCCGTGAGTGGTGCCTACCCAGATCCCTGTCTGTCACATGCGGAGCTGTTCTCAGAAGGCAGTCTGTTCTACATTTGCTCCATGGAATCAGCAAGTTGCATTGGCAGAGCAAAGCTGTCACATTGGGTGGCATTTGTTACATCCATTATTTTACTTAAGTTTAGACATCTATTTGCAAAATCAGATCCTACTTTAAAAAATTGCAGTGTTTCGCAACATTAAACAAAATGACAAGCTGTAAAAACATAAAGTTGATTAGTAAGCAATGCTGGGGGAAAACTCTCCTTCAGGTTCCAAACTGAAGACTTAAGTCGAACAGCGCAGTCATGGTTCTTACACGCAGGAAGATGGCTCAGAGTTTGGCATGGATATTTGCAACAAGAGAGCCCAACTGTCTGTCAGGCCTGACTTCTCTCCTCCACATGACCATGGAGCCTGCATGGGTTTCTCACCATCACCGTAATAGTCTTAGCCCTTTGAGGTAGCTTGAATGTAATTACAACCATAATCTCATAAGGTGTGGCCTTGTCAGAGTAGGCATGGTCTTGTTAGCTGAAGTGTGTCACTGTGGAGGCGGGCTTTGAGGTCTCATATGTGTTCAAGCCATGTCCAGTGTCTCAGACCACTTCCTGGTGCTTGTGGGATCAAGATGTAGGTCTCTCAGCTCCAGCACCGTGTCTGCCTGTGCCTCACAATGCTGCACCATGATGATAATAGACTAAACCTCTGAAATGTAAGCCTCCCCAATTGAATGTTTTTCCCTTGCTAGGAATCGTCATAGTCATGGGGTCTCTTCACAGCAGCAGAAACCCTAAGACACACTTCATTCACACTATCTCACTGGCCCAGTCCCAGGCTACTGAGCCTTGTGCCTACACGGTCTAAGACACCAACAGAGATCCAGAGTTCCCTTGAGCAGCTTCTGTAAGGGAAGTGACATGTAAGATCAACGCCTGCAAAGCAAAGATAACACGTACTTAGCCTGTGTCCTAGTCAGGTTTTGTCAGGGAAGTGGCACTGATAGGGTGTGCACATGTCACTGTCTTGACGTGATGATCAGGCTCAAGATTTGTTGTTGCACAAATGTGCAAACGTGAAACACATTTAGCAAAAACCATGCATTGCATTTTGATCTCTTCCCAATGTAATTTTCCTATTGCTATGATTTAAAAAAAAAACCATGACTGAGGAGACTTATAAATGTAAACATTTAATTGAGACTTACAGTTCCAGAGAGATAGCAGTCCATCACCTTCAGGGCAGAGAGCATTGCAGCAAGCAGACAGGTACAGCCCTGACAGAGCAACTGAGAGATCACATCCCACCCCACAAACAGGAATCAGAGAGTGCACTGGGAATGGCAGGAGACTTTTGAAACCTCAAGCTCACCCCCAAGTGACAGACCTCCCCTAACAAGGTCATTATCTCCTTACCCAAAGAACTCCATAAACTGGGGACTAAGTATTCAAACATATGAGCCCATGAGAGTTATCTTAATTGAAACCGCCATACCCAGGATGATGATAAATGGTAAGGTACAGTCTCATGATGATGGGCGGGAGGCAGCCAGCTACCTTCACAACTAAACAACTGGTGTACTCTAACACTCCATGTTGCTAAGCTGTGATGTGCGATAGGCTTGATAAATCACGTGTGTTTGACTTAATGTTATTTGTAATGGGCTTATAGGGATATACTATAGTAGTCAGGAAGTATTTGTATCACACACACACACACACACACACATACACACACATGTGATTGGTTCATGTGATTAGCTCAGCAAGTCCCACAAAATATCACTTGCAGCTTGAAAAGCCAAATAATCCAGTGGAGAAATTTAGTCCAAATATGAGGTCCCATTAACCTGGAGTGCTGGATCCAAAGACTGGAGAAGGGGTGCATCCTAAGCCAAGCAGGGAGAATGAATCTGTTTTTCATGACTCCTTCTGTTGTACAGGGAATCTCAGCAAGTTGGGTGGTGCCCACCCAAGTGGGGCAGGCCATCTGCTTCCCATGGTCTACTGATCCAAGTGTGGGTCCCCTCCAGGAATGCCATCACAGACACACCCAGACATATCAGTTTGCCAATGATTTCAGCATCTCTTGGCTCCATCAAAGTAGCATGAAATTAGTCATCAATGTTTAACTCTTTCTCTGCTCGGTTTTTACAGTGTAATGTGAAGGAATGTAACTGAAGGTCATTTGGGAGAAATAAAGCAGGTGATGGGTTGTTTGTGTCTCAAGGCGCGTCTTGCCTGTGGCCACAGCTCCTGTTTCAACACTATCTTAACTCAGGATTATCTTTAAGTGTTTTCAGTAGTCTGCCTTGAGCATCTCTCTGAATTTCTTCACAGGTGCTCTGCCTTGGAGCTTGCTGATAGGTTCAGGACTTATGACCCCTCTGATCACTCCCCTAGTGTGGTTGCTCCCACTTTCCCCTCTCCCCCTCTCCTGAGCCCTTCCTCCCATGGTCTCTGAATTTGGCAGGTTCTATACAGGGTTTCCTATGCTATAGAGTCTGCAACCCTCATCCTGGAACTGGTAGATGTGAAGAAGGCATTAGCTTTCCTGGGTCAGACTGGGGCAGTGCTGTGTGATGCAATCTGGGGTGTGTTTTAAAGACATTCATTTTCCAGGGAGAAGGGGCACCAAGAGCTGTCCCCAGAGGAAGGCAGGGGTCCTGGGCCTAGCACTGGAAAAGCTAGAGAACACTTAGGTTTGTTTAATCTTTGCTTTGGGACCTTATAGTCTCATAATCATTCATATTCGTCTCTGTGGTGTGACAATGGCAATGAACAGCATGCAACAAGCATGTGGTTGTGCAAATCCCACTCTGTCTCTACGCTCAGGCTGCCCTACTGATTGGTCACTGGCGAGCTGTGTGTGAGCAAGGGGAGAGCAAGAGGAAGGGAAAGACTAGTACATTGTTCCCCTCCCTGCCTGGGCAGCAGGTCTTCTCTGTGGGTGGCCCTGCCCTGGACTCCCTGTGACTTCCAGATTCCAGACATAGTATCTTTCTAAACCATTAATCAATTAACTAATGATAGGATCTAAATATGCTGCCCAGACTGTCCTTGAGCCTACAGTCCTCCTGCCTCAGCCGCACAAAGATTGTATTTGTGCCCTCTGGCCTATCCTGGATTTCTCTTCTTGCACACTGGGGCTCTAAGCATATCTTGTTCTGCTCTTCAGCATCTCCTTTGCTTCGGTTTGGCCGTTCTCTGTATTTGAACCTGTTAGACTCTTGCTCATCTATGCACTAAGCACGTTACTTCTGTCAGGCACCATTTTCAGAAAAGGCTTACATTCCAACCCAAAAGGAACACATTTAGGAAGACAGCCTTTCTTCTGCACTCAGACCTGTGGAGCACATAGCTAAGCGAGAATCCTCCACTCTAGGGCAGCCAGCCACGTCCTGGATCCCCGACCAAGTGAGTTGGCTATAAACTACAGTGACCTTTCAAAATACCATAGGGCCATGCCCTTGGGCATCTCACGGTAATTGACTATGGGTTTTGCAGTCAATTAAGAATATTTTAAACACCCTGTTTCTTGCTAAGAATTAATAACTTTAAGCCTATTGTTTAAAAATGACTATATAAATAATTCTATTTTCGGAATTATTCCACTTCTTGTTTTAATTCTCGTTTTTCTCTTGTATGAGCAGGATTGTGATTCACACAACTACACATTGTCCAAATTGCCTTTGCCCTAGTTCTACTTTGTAATTTCTGTGAATTCAAGATGGAAAGCCCAATTTAAGAAAATACATGATCCCAAGGTTCCCAAATGTACAACATGACCTAGCTCAGCCTTCCTATGATTTTGAAGATGTGAAGTCCATATAGGAGGATCACATGGGCCCATAGTTATTGATCCCTGGGGACTCTGACCATTTCAGTAGGAATAAAGCAGACAACGGACATGGTGTGGGGAACGCTGTCATTTTAATGAAACCCACACTTTCAGCACAGAATGAAAAACCCAGACTCAAAGACACATAGGACAAAGGTGGTTAGAGGGCTGAGCCAGTGTATACACATGGCCAGGGCATAAGGATACTGGTGTGTCTGTGTGCACATGTTCATGTTTACTCTGGAGTAGAAGAGGAGGGTACTGTCGCCAGTCTGTGGTTGGTTTCAGAGGACACGAAGGCCAGTAGAGACTAGCTGAACTTGGAGATTCTCACTGCTGTGAAAATGAGAATCAGAGACTGTCCGAGAGCCAGAGGAGAGCAAGGGGAAAAAGGAGACTGTGATGGTGGGGGACAGGGACTTTTTTTTTCCTTGAGAAAGTGAATAATGTCATCGTTGATTTAATTAGCGGATTCTAGATGTGCTGACAAAGGAGGTTTTCTGGGGAGATGCACTGGGTTGTGTCAATGGTCTGAGTGATTAGGCAGAGCCGAGTTCCTGGTAATAACAGACGAACAACACAACTCGCCAAACCTCAAACAGTGCATAAATCAATTTGCTGGGAATTAACCACTCGCTTCAAAATTAGGGGTTACTTGACAGGGTTTCAGTGGTCGGGTTGTCACGGGCTTGTATTTCTAGCTGGAACTTATCTACTCTCGATATGGAAGTATCTCATGACTGTAGTCTGATTTCAGGGAGGCGGAAGAGCCCTAACAGGAAGGGAGCTCCAGGGATAAAAGAGGGAAAACGCTTGCTTTTCCAGCCGGTCATGGTGCCAGGTGCTTGTGCTGTTAGCAGGGGCACTGTGAATGAGGGGCTGTGTTTTAGAAGTCTTTAGAGGTCACATGACCCCTCTCCTAAAGAGCTTAACAATTTGTTAAATGCAATGCCTGAAAGTGAACCCTGGCCCCGATAAATTAGTGGAAAGCAGAAAGGCATCCTGAGGTCACTCAGCTGGGGACTAAATCCATCACATCCTCGGGGCACAATGCTGTGAGCCTTCAGGATAAATGCTGGGATCAGACACTCCCAGGGCATTCTGCTCTAAGGAAGAAAGAGGGAGAAGCGGAGAGCTTCAAAGAACATGCATTTCCATAGTAGCTGGAAAGCTAAAATCAAAACTAGCATGTGATCCAAGTATACCACTCTTCCGACGGACTTTATTTCCTGCTATGGAAATACATACCCACCCAGATTCATTGCTGCTTTGTTCACGATAGGTAGGAAATGGAAAAACCCAGATGTTCGTCAACAGACGAATAGGTGATGACCATGTGGTACAGATGCAGGGAAGCAAGGACCCTAGCTTAGCGGCCTGAGGCTGTGTCTGGTTTTAAGTTATACTTCTTCCTTCTGACATGCGCTTGCATCTGGCCCCTCACCTGCATGCACTGTGCACACACATCCGTCTGCGAGCAACACAGTTAGCCTCACTCCTGTCTGAAAAGCAGGGTTTGTTTCTTCCCCTCTAACTTCCATTAAACTCAGTTTCCATCCAAATATAAAGTTCCCAAAGCATCTGAGTAGGATGAATGGGAAGGACAATTCAGTCCAAATTTGTTTTAGGTGCATAGAGAGTAAGGCCAATTCTGTCCTCAATTTACCATGCATGATTTGGGAGTGAAGATCATTAAAATCAGTTGCATGATGGGAAAGGACATGCAAAGTAGGGAAAATGATTATATGACATAATACATCACTCAAAATAGCAAAGGACCCAAAACACACACATTAGTAACTAAACTTCTTTTTTGAATGCCATACAAAAATTATGTTTATAACTTTATATATATAATATGGATTACACATATATTATATATGTATTACATATACATATATGTTACACATATATGCATAATATAATTAATGTGGTGCATGTATGTAGAGGCCAGGAAACTATATAGAAAGGGGCTTTAAGGGTCAATGGTGGGAGGGTAATAGGGTGTAATAGAGCATTTGTGATATGAAACTAGAAAGGGATTACTGGATGAGGAAGGTAGAAGTAGGGGGTGGGACAGAAAGATGGGGAAGAGGAGGAAATAAGAGGAAGGTAAATCAAAACTAAGTGTGTATGAAAATGCTGAAAAGAAAACTGTTAATTTGTAAACTGATAAAATAAAGCATCGATATAAACCTCAGCAGCAGTAGCAACAGCCAAAGGAGGCCAAGCTGAGAATATGGGGTCTTCCACCGGATTCCTCATGTGACATGCTAACGGTTTGGCTGGTCTTTCCTTGACCCTTTACAGTAAACTTGTCCCTAGAATTTGCAAGTGTACCTGCCCATGAACAACTCTTTGTCCTATAAGAACACCTCAGACATTCTATTGATTTAACCTAGGATAATCTACCTTCCTTATCATCAACATTCCTTATCAAGATGGTGCTAGGGTAAGCACCCAGCAAAAGTGTCTGGCATGAAGGAGATCCAGGAGCCACTCAGCATCATTTCTGCAGCTTCAGTGTCCGAAGCATCGGCCATGTGCACATATTGTGTGCGTGTGTGTATGTGTGTGTGTTCGTGATTCTCTCTACCTTTCCCCTTCCCCACTTTTTTCCTTTAGATAACAATACTTTGCTGCCTTTAATACATCTTTAAATGTCTTTAAATAGACTTCCTCTTATTGCTTGAGATTTCTGAAGAGGTTTGCTCTGTTTTCAGATTTAACTCAGTTTACCTTCAGATAGTCTCCTGCACTGTACATGTAAATGCAATGGCCCCTTTTCCAGAGAAAAATCCCAGACATTTATTCAATTCCAAGGTGCCCAGCTTAAGAGTTTGGAGGTCACTTTACACTCTATGAGTTTACCTCATGTGCCTTTCCAACTACGGGAGAGTTTTCATGCTGTTATCTCCGCTATCACATTCTCTATCGTCTCTTGCTCAAGATCCACCATTCATCAGCAAAGTCCTCATTTGCATTGAGGACCCAGCTCCATTTTTCCGAGGCCAATGTCCTCACATGAAAACTACTATTGATATTCAGTTACAAAATATAACAGAAGCATCCATTATTCCAGATCTTTCTCAGACCCTCTCTAAAGACTACTTTAATTATATCTATGGTTTTCTTGGGAAAAATATTTCAGAATCTCAAACCAATTAAAAACACAGCTTTATTAGTATACAATTTACACTCCATAGAGCAATTACCTGTTTGATTACAAGTCAGTTCATTTACTAAATTTACGTAATTGCACAATTAACACCCAAATCTGACTTTAGAACATTTCTATCACTTCAGAGGACCCATTGGTGGTCATTCATTGTCCCCAGCCCTAGACAATCACTGTTGTAATTTCTGCTTTTATAGGCATGCTGTTCTGGGCATTTTGTAGACATGGAATCATACAACATGTGCTTGGCTGTGACTAGCTCCCTTCATTCAGCATACTTTTTTGAGGTTCATCTATACTTGTATTAGTGCTCTATTCCCCTTTATAGCTGAGTAGTATTTTATCCTGTGGATAGACCCTATCTTGCTTCTTTATCAGATGTGATGGAGCTTTGGGTTGTTTCCTTTCTGAGTCATAATTTTATACAGGTGCCTAATCCTTCAAAAACAAGTCTAACTACTAGTTCCTGCTTTCTCTGATAGAAGTCATGAACTTTGTGTACAGTAGGAAGCCTACAGGTTCTCAGATATATGCAAATATACGCCCCCAATACACTCATCTCCTGGTCCACATTTCATTTAGGCAATTCTTTTCTATCTAGCTCCTGGAAGATAATTAATCAAATCAACCAATTGACATCTTTTATTAAAAAATGGTGCACAGATAAAATTTGATATCTTGATCTGGATTTGGTCAGAGAGAAAGAAATCAAAATAATCAATGCCATGCATCCTGAGTATTCCCACTCTGACTCCCTCCCTGGGCTCCCTCTTGCTTCCTTTTGTGTATGTATGTCTCTGTCCAATAAGCATTTAGACCTTAGTTTTTTTATTTGTATGGATGAGTTTTTATATGTGTGCACATGTGTTTGTGTGCTTATGTGAAGATTTATCTAATTATTCTTTATCAATAAAAAATTGGGAGTCAGATAGGTAAGAATCTGAATGATCAGAGAAGTGGAGAAGCTACCAGTGATCTCCTATCTCTTTTGTTCCTCCATGCAAAATGGCTGAGTTCCTCTGTCAGCTCTGCCTTACTACTTTCTGTCTCCTGTCTATGCTTAGTCCTCCAAAACCTCTATGGTTAACTTTGGTCAGCTAGTGGCTAGCTCCGCCCTCTGACTCAACACAAACTTTATTGTCAGAATTTGATCAAAATATCACACAACACTTATGTGTTTGCCTGTGCCCGTATGTGTGTGAGTGGTGTATACATGGGGCAGAGGCCAGGGCAGGATGTTAAGTGTCCTGCTCTATCACTCACTGCCTTATTCCTTTGAGTTGGGGTCTCTCACTGAACTCAGAGTTAGGCTGGCAACCCTGGTGATCCCCCTGTTTCCACCACTATAATGCTGGGGTTACAAGCATGCACATAGCAAGATTCCTATAGCTGACATTTAATGTGCTTTCTGGAATCCAAATTTAGGTCTTCAAGCTTGAGTAGCACCCGTTATTAAACACTGCGCCCCCTCCCCAGCTCTGCAAATACCTCTGGAATAGCATGAATCCCAAATGCTTGAGACAATGACTCCAGGCCAATCCTGAGCCTATGACAATAGAGAAATGATGTGGGAGTCCCCTCTGTATGCTGTGGGTACCATTAATGAATAAAGAAACTGCTTTGGACCTATAGCAGGGCAGAACTTAGATAGTCAGGGAAAGCTAAGCTGAATGCTGGGAGAAAAAAGGGCGGAGTCAGAGAGAAGCCATGGAGCCGCTGCCAGAGTCAGACATGCCGAAACTTTGCCAGTAAGCCACTGCCACGTGGCGATACACAGATTAATGGAGATGGGTTAAATTAAGATGTAAGAGTTAGCCAATAAGAAGCTAGAGTTAATGGGCCAAGCAGTGATTTAATTAATACAGTTTCTGTGTGATTATTTTGGGTCTAAGCTAGCTGGGCAGTTGGAAACCAACAAGCGGCCTCTCTCATCCTACAGAGAAAACTTCCCACTCCGGGGTACCCACTCTGAGACTTCCATCTAGTTTCTAAGGTAGACAGTCCTATCTGCCTTATCTGGCTAGAATTTATTGTCACCTAAATAATTTTCCACTAGGAAATCTCAAGCATCTTATATGGTAGTGCTGAATTTGGGGGAGTTGAATTTTCTTAGTTTGATTTCTAGTCTGTGATAATGCACCTGTGTACATTCATGTATGTATGCACATACAGGCTGGAGGAAAATTTTACCTGTCATAACTGGGTGTCACACCCATCTTGTTTTCTCAGGCACTGTCTCTAATTTGCCTGGAGCTCCCAGGTCAGGCTAGGCTTGCTGGCTGATGAGCCCCCGATCTTCCTCTTAGCACTGAGTTTTAAGTGTACACTACCAGCCACTATGTTCAGATTTTTTTTAAAGCAGGTATTGGGGATCAAACTCAGCCCTCATGCTTTCACAGAAGATACTTTACTGCCGGAGCCATCTCCCTGGCCACCAATTAGTGGTCCTACTATGTCACCTTTGGAGCTTTTTGGCAGGTTAGCCCTGTCAAAGCTCTTGCCTCCATTTCTAGCCACACTGTTTTTCTCTGCACAGTTTTCTTCTGAATCCCTTTTTAGAGGCCGTTGAAGCCTAGAACTTACCTTATGTCGCAGGAGGTGGCCATGTGAAGAATGGCTGCCGAAGACAAAGATCTCTTGCCATCTGCCTGTGACCACATCTGTGCCACATAAATCACAGCCAGGCTGGTGAGATGGCACAGTGGGTATGGGACTTACCGTCAAGGCTGCTGGCTTGAGTCTGAGCCCGAGGATCCGCATGGAGAGAGAAGAGAACCAGCTCCTCAAGCTGTCCTCTCTACACACACGCACACCATGGCACATGTGCAGGTGCATCTGATCCACACACACACCATGGCACATGTGCAGGTGCATCTGATCCACACACACACCATGGCACATGTGCAGGTGCATCTGATCCACACACACACCATGGCACATGTGCAGGTGCACACAAAACATACAAAAATCAATCATTTGAAAAAAATCATAGTAGGAAATTATTCACGAGAAGGAATCCAGAGTGCCCCTCCACTGTCCTCAGGGGTTCTATAAGAGGACATTCGGATCTGAAGATGCCTCTGAGACAGCATCGCCCCCCCCCCCCACTGAGAACCTCTTCCTCTACTGCATAGATAGCTGTGGGAACACACATAGCTTCAAATGAAGGCAGCGAGAACCAACAAAAGGCACAAAATCCATCTATTTACATAGCAACGTTAAACTTATAATGAGGGCAGGAAAAACATTCTGAAATTTATCAATTCTTGTGACAACTTTGAGACAGCAAGGAAAGTGGCGGAGTGTCTGAAGCCAGCTCACTGTCCAGCAGACAGTGAGACACACCACAAAACAGCACCTCGTTCATCTCCCCGCTGACAACCCAGAGGCTGGAATGAGAGCAGGAAAGGTTACACAATTAACCCGTTCCTGTCAGAAATAATCCTGAGAGGCTTTTAAAAACGACCCCACCAAGGTGAGTTACACAGCCACTTCAGAGGACTGTGGGATGAGATTCAGATTGGCCTAACTCTAGCTGAAGGTCAGGTTTACCGATCCCTCCCCTCCTCCCCTCCCCTCTTCCCCTCCCCTTCTACCGCCTCCCCTCCCTTCTCCTGCCCTGCCCTCCCTTCTCTTTTCTTTCATTTTTTTTTCCTTACCCTGGTACTGACAGTTGAATCCAGGGCCTCATACTCCAGTGTCCCACCAGTCAGCTGCATCCCCAGTCCCCTTTATATTTTGAGTCAGGATCTCATTATGTTTCCCAGCCAAGGCTTGAACTCATTCTGCAACCCAGGAAGACATTGAATAGTCCTGAAATTCACTCTATAGCCTGGACAGGCCTTTAACTTGAGATCTTCACTTAGCACGCCTCTCACGTGGCCTGACTTTGTGTTTCTTTCTAACAAATGAAATTTAATGTGTGCTGATCTTAAAGATGAGGCAACAGGTCAGCCCTTCCAGGCAAGCTTTATTTAAATATTTCACAGCACTCTGTCCACCTGTCTAAGGGGTAACTCATGAGGACAGAAGCAAGCTGGACAAAAGCTTTCATTCTAGAAGCATCCAGAGAATGTCTGTGTGGAAAGCTACAGAGGCCAGAGATAACTGGGCAATCGCTGCTGCACTGGTGCATACTTCTCAGGAAAATACAGTCAGAAGCTTGAATTACAGAGCTAACATCTGTTCCTTCACTTAGCTTGCCAGGCCAGTGTGACTTCACAGGGATCTCCCTCTCTGGAGGGAGACATCACTCAGCGTGATAGAGAAGCCCCGAGGTATGGCTCACTGACTTGGAATCCCATGACTACAGTCACTGTTGGGATACAGGACTCAGTAGGTCTAGAAATGGGGCTGGGATATCAAGGATGATTAACTTTAGAATCTCTGACCAAGCCTAAGTTAGCGGAGCAAAGTTATATCTGCCAGATACCTAGGACTGGGGCAAGCCTAGATTAGCGATTCCCCAGTCATGGCTCCACCCATTCACTCCTGGTAAACACTCAGGTTCCATCCTAAGTGTCATTTCTGGTGCCAGTCAGCTTCCTGGTGTATGATAATTGTTGATGCACAGATGATGATAATGATCTGGGAAGTGATGACTCCCTTCTGCCCATTTCTTGGCTGGAAAGCTTAGAGATAAGAGATGATGGCAAATCCTGGTTTCTGGGAGTGCAGTGTGAGGTGGTTGGGGCTTAGCGTGTTCACTGTCCCCACATCCACTTGGTATGTACTGAGGGGCAACAAGGCATGATCTGTGTTTGCTGAGAGCAAGCTGGTTTCCTTACTGCATTCCCCAAGGAACCGGATGCTAACTTGAGCTGTATTTTTTGTTTTGTTTTGTTTTTTGCATCTAGGATTTCGCAGAGCTCAAGGAATTGGGTCTGGCTTGTAAGGTTTTTCTGAAGGCCCTGAGACCTCTGTGTTTCATCCTTGCCCTGGTTTGGTACTAGTAAGCTGTGATGGTCACGTGACTCTTCCATGTTTGTCTCCACAGGCCTCTCTCTGGAGTCCTCTTTGTGGACCAGTGACCACAATGGTCTATTTTTAGTCAAGTCTGAGGTCAGACTACTGTGGAAGGAGCCAACTTCTCAATAAAGAGCAATGCAGGTGGGTTGCTTTTAGGTTAAGGTGAATTTTTGTTGTTTGACAAGTTTTCATGAGTCTGTGTTTTATTTGAGCAATTCTACATGTCCCAGTGGATATGAGGTTGGGGGTTTTTGGACCAATGTCAGCAGATGTGCAGAGGTTGAAGAAGTTTAAGGAGGCCAGATTCAAGTAGGTAACCTCGGTTCAGGGACCCACGGAGGCAGGAGTCTAATAGTTTGGGTGAGTTGGGAGGACCTGAATGATAGATAAGGACAGAACTTCTCCTTATTGGTCAGGGTTGGGAGACAGAGAAAGTATGAGGGGAAAAGACAGGAGAGAGGGAAGGAGGGAGGGAGAGAAGGAGGGAAGGAGAGAAAGAGAGAGAGAATGGTAAAGAGAGAACTAAAGTGAGAGAAAAAAATGTAAGACAGATGCAGACATTCAGAAGGAAGTCAAAATATCCACCACATTCTAAGAACCATCTCTAAGGCATTTCTGGGTCCCAGCTTCCTCTGAAAGATACCGACCCTCTCTTCAATGCCTCACTTCAGACCACAGCCATGAGATGACTAGGGTGTCGTTGGACAAGTGAGGACCGGGGCCCAAATTAAACCCAATCCCAGACAGCTGTGGTGACTCAATTGGAAAACTCCCTTTAAAGGCTTCCATCTCGTTCCTTCAGAACTTCAGTGGTAAGTGCTCAATGAAATGGCAGCTCCTACGGCTGCATGTGTTTATTTCTTCTTCACACACTTGCAGGTCACATTGATAGAGTCGTTTTGCACACAAACACACAAATGCTTCATGTTTCAGGTTGATAACAAATGATTAATTAAAAAATGTTGAGTCAATGAAGGTTTCTTAAATTATGATGCCTCCTGTATAGTTTTTTTTTTTTTTTCTGAGACAGGGTTTTTCTGTCTAAGAGTCCTAACTGTCCTGGAATTCACTCTGTAGACCAGCTGGCCTCAAAGTCAGAGAGATCTGCCTGCCTCTCCCGCCCGAGTGCTGAGTGGTGTCTGAGTGAGCCTTTGCCTGTTTCTCTCCTTGGTGGTTTAATGAATTTGGGACTTCTGCTACACAGTCCAGTGCTATATTGTAGTGCTTAGCACCATGTGCCCTGAGCATGGTTCGTTCTTAGTAATGTTTGGTCTGTAGATTAATGGATGAGTGAAAAGCAAATGAGTCTATTGCCTCCTCTTCCTGATTGGGGAAGAAAGGCCAAGCTATTTTGTTACACGTCTGTCTTCAGTTTCTCAGGTGATCCTCATGATGTCCTAATACATTTCTTTCATTTGCTTATTTTTGAGAGATATATTACAGTGAGTTATGGTCCAAAGGCAAAATGGTAGGCCAAGAGGGGATGGAGGGTATCACTGGGAAAGAGAGAAGCGAGTGGGGAGGAAGGAGAAGGGGAGAGCAGAAGGAGGGAAGGCACTAGTTAGAAGAGGGGAGAGAAGGAGCAGGAGGAGGAAGAGGAGAAGGAGGAGAAAAATGGAGAAAAGTTGCTTCCTTGTAGAGGAGTATGGTCTATGAGACAGGCCAAGTTAGAAGAGCGCATTCTGGGTAAAGACACAATGGTACAAGAGGGAGAGGGGCTTGGGCTGTCGATTCAACTCGCACATGTGATTCTTGTGGATGTGGTGGCCATGCTGCCCTGAGTCAGTTGAAATGCACGGGCAATGCGCACAATAAGGCAGTGTTTGCAAGTTCTCAGCTAGCTTAGTTCCCCAGTATGGGTGAACAACTCCTAAGAGGCTGTTCCTGCCTTCCCTGGGAGCAACAGGGCTGTGTGCAAGAAAAGAACGTGACAGCAAGAGGCAGTGGACTGATGCCTCCAACTGCACTCCACCTGCAGAAGGCTCATCAAAATCTTTGAGTCTCCCCTTATCAAAAATACTCCCAGAAACTAATATTAAAGAAATTACTGTCTGACATTTAGATCTGGCATAGTCTCCTGTGTTTTTTAGGCACCCTGGCACCCTGGTCCATGGGTCAGGTAAGGCGTTTACCTCTATTTTAATTCCCACAATGGAAAATAGTATTTACATAGTTTCACCTTAATCTGAAGGAGATGTTCTGCACATCAGTACTTAAGATTGGCTTAATCTTCCACAGAGCTCACAGAGTGATGAGCAAATGAACTTTGGCCTTTGGATTTCAGCCCCTTTTCTTTTTCTTTTTCTTTTTTTTTTTTTTTAGGCATAAATAATATTTTATTACCATGAAACAGACTTCAATCCTACTATAATGCCTTTATCTGAAATATTGTTTTTAGCCTACTACATTTCTTCAAGATCAACCCCAAATCCTACCTCTTCTTTCTTGGAAGCTTAACCATTTAGTGGACATATTTTGTCATTGAACTCTAAATTGTACTTTATTTATTCATTGATTCATTCCTCAAGTCAACATAATTTGTTGAAGACCATTATTGCATCAAAGACTTCAAGTTAAACTAAATCAAACTAAATTCTTGTCTTTAAAATATCAAAATCTTTTGCAGAAGACCTCTTTAAACATTAGCATGATAAAGATTGATGTGCAAGAATTCTGATTTACAAGGGAAGGCCTGGACCCTATCTTTATACAGGAGTTAAATGTTATCATTCTGCCTCTTCTCCAGTGTTACAAGGAAATAGAGGTACAATAAGTATCATCTTGTAACCAATAGTAACTTGAACCATATTAAATCCCATAGACAGGGAGGTATCTTACTTAGACATGTAATGGGAATGACCAGGACAAAGAGATTCATAAGCAAATCTTTTTCTTAAGGAATAAAAGCCCAACCCATTGTTAAAATCACTATTGCTCCATACTCCTCTCCATAATGTGTTTTGAGAGGGCCTGTTCTTAAATGAGAAGTTACAGGAGCTGTTCTGATGGAAACAAACTAGTGTTGATTGCTGCTCAGCCAACTGGAAAGGAGGCCACCTCGGGAAGGATGTGAGCTAATGAAAAAATGGGCTCGATCTGGGAGTGTGATGGGCTCCCTGCCAGCGGCTGGCGTGAGTGTCCTGAGATCAGAGCAGAGCAAGGAGAGGCAGATTGAGAAAAAGTGACTTGTGTCCTAAAGATTAACCTGAAAATTTGCTATTAAACGCAAAAGACACGAAATGGAGTTATGGCTTAGAGGAGGTTTGTGGGATACTACACCCTCTGCAGGCAGTGTGGATGCCTGGTACCCAATGTCAACAGCTCACTTTTCTGTTGGTGGCTCGATTGTTTCTTGTCCCATCATGCTGGCTGATGACCAGGACAGAGCTGGGATTCCTGGCACCTAAGGGCCCAAGTGGTACCTCCTGCCCAGGGCCTTTGTTTCCCAGTAACCTTCAGACCTGGGAAATGATATTGATGAAGTTATTTGGTGCCCCAGAAAGCCAATGGCTAGTTCTCTCTCTCTCT
Source organism: Ondatra zibethicus (assembly GCA_004026605.1). NCBI lineage: Eukaryota > Metazoa > Chordata > Mammalia > Rodentia > Cricetidae > Ondatra > Ondatra zibethicus. Next base: position 104,182 of record PVIU01004336.1, on the reverse strand, counting down.
CCCTTCCTCCCTCCCTCCCTCCCTCCCTCTCTCCTTCTCTCTTTCTCTCTCTCTCCTTTGTTCACATCTGTTTTGTTCTTCTTTTTAGTTTAGCCCAGGCCTGCACTGCCTTTAGCCCAGACTCAGTTCGATAGGCAAAGGCTTATGGTGAGCCCATCAGCTTTCCTGTGCGTTGTCAAATACTCCCTGTGTTCTGTGGAGTCAGGTGTGGCCTTGTGGTCTCCCTGTCTACCTTTCCAGCCATGATGGGGTCTGTGCCCTCCCATTTGGTAGAATGCTTGGTCCACACCCTACTTGAACACATCTCATTGTTTTGGTGATACTGTTGGGAGTATCCTCTGTGTCCTGAGGATGGTCCCGGGAAACTCTAGCTGGTATCCTGGAGTTTGTCTGAGGTAATCTTAGTTCAACCAACAGGTGAGTAAGTGGATGAATGAATGAACTTAGAGTCAGTACCCTTTTGATAATGACCTACCTATCATCCACTCCTAGTTCTGAATCCCACTTGCCACTGGAATTCTGACTTCAGGGACCCCACACAGGCATGGGACTGCTGTAAAGAATGGGGCCCTGCTGCCAGATTTTTCCACCCTGTGTACTAGGTGGCCACGTGGATGGACTATCAGACCATCATGGAGATGGTGGCTGTACCGTGTGGCCTTTATTCTACTGGATCACATCATTTTATGTGCTTATGTGGCTTGAAGCTGTGAAACACAATCAGTGAGAAGAAACCCAAGCGGAGAAAGAAAGACAATGAAGCTGACTTTTATACCGAGTGTGCACCAAGCCTCTCCTTTGACGCTAGCTCTTAGACTGGGTGTGCACCACGCCTCCCCTTTCAGTTTTCCCTTTAAATTCAGCCAATGGGAGTTTATTATGCATGAAATCAAATAGCCGAACCTCCTGTCTTGTGCTTCTCTCTGGAAATGCCCCTCTCTGCTACGACGTGGTCGGGATCAGCCACCATGCCCAGCACCTTGGGGTGCTGCTCTCCTGGCAGTTTGGTAGCTGTGCCAGATAAGAGAGCTATGTGATGACGACAGTTCCAACAGGGAGCAGAGTGACAGACCCAAGCTCATTTTCACTTTTGACCGAAGCAGGACTCATTCCCAGATTTTCAGATGTGTAAAGCTCGCACACTAATTAGCACCGTCCCTTGCCCTCAGCGTCAATTTTGAAAGTCACCAGTTCAAACCGCACACCCAGAAACTTGGCAGCATCATCCAAAAGAAATCCAAACAGATTTCAAATTAATCAGCTTAGGAATCCAATTTGCTAGCTATAATAAGACCTTATATTTACATGACACTTTTCCCCATTATCATTCTTACAGCTAATAATGCCGGAATAAATATTGATTAAATATTGTTCGCGATACAACAAAGACGGGGCCGCTGCCCTGTGGATCGGAATACTCCAGGCTCACCGTCGTTTTAAGTCTCTTGACGGCTCACGCTTTCCCATGCACTGGCTAACTTTGCTAGCCCCCAAGGCCACCGTGTAGATGAGTTATCTCCCCACCCCACAAAAGTCTCTTGTGCTGATGTCTGGCTTACATCCAGTGGTGTTAGTGAGAGACGATGGGATCGTGAGGGCTCTACCTTCATCAATGCCTTAATCCCTTGATAGGTTTGTGGGCAGATGGGCTTACTGGGAGGTGGTAGGGAGTAGGAGTTCTGGAGGTGCGTCCTGGAACGGTCCACTTTTCTCTGCCGACCGTCTCTGCTTACTGGTCACCACAATTTGAGCAAAACCGCTCTGCCTTGTTCCAGGACCTCCGTGTGCTCTGCCTCATCCCAGTCCAGAAACAGCAGAACCCGTCACCTCTAGATTGAAGTCCCTGGAACTCTGAGCCTGTCCTCCATAGTTGCTTCCTCACAGTGGCCAGAAGCTGACAAACAGCATTGCTAACACAAGGCTTCCTCCCTTCGGCTTTCATCCCTAGCTCTGTCTGATTGAATTCTTTCTCGTCAGGAGGGTCTGGAAAGCACATAAGAAGTACTCTACAAAGGCCGCAAGGGTTTCTGCTCCTGTCTTTAGTGCTGCTGCTGGATTGAATCTCAGGACGTCAGCCTCTATGGCCGACCCCACCAGAGTGCCTTCCTCCCGCTTAGGTTTCTGTGCTTCGCATGGGAGCCTTCTGGCTTGCTCCACGCATGAGACAAACTGGGCATGCATTTCATTGCTGTTAGTGCCCACGCCTTTAGGGTCCTGCTCTCTGCACACAGAAGCCTTCAGCCTTCAGCACAGGGGTCTATGTGTGGGGGGTGTGTCTCCGGCGATCCTGCTTCCGTCCAGGCCAGCTCCCCCTTCCATCAGCCCTTCTCAGTGTGTGATCTCCTGACTTCCCAAATGGAACCAAAAGAACAGGGTGTATTCATTAGATGCAGTTTGACTTCCAAATGACCTTGCAGCAAACCTGCTGGGGGCTGGATTTGGCCACTGCCCCTTTCTAAATGATGCCTAAGTCGCGGGATCTGCTTTCCTTTTGCTTTGTATCCGACAGGCACACATGCCCTTATTTTTCACTGGGTTATTGATCGGCGTGAATGTTTTTGTGTGCACATGATTTAATACGCTTTGAAGCTAGGGCTGGATTTCCTGAGCACCATTGACCTTACTGTGCCAAGAGCCCTTCACTTCTTCTAGCACCATCATAGGAGACAAGGCCTACAGTGTTTTTGTCTGAGAGTTAGGTGTGAACCCAGGGCTGCAAAGAGGACCGCCGGGAGAGGAAGAAGTAGAAGGTCCTTCACCACCCAGAGACTGCTGGGTTCACCCCACTCTGTCTGTGGGTGCCGTTGGGCACCCTGGTGGCTCTGGAAGCAGGTTCTTCAGCCTTGTGTACCTCTCCTGGGTTTGCACTTCATGTGTTCTTGGAGCCGTTTGCCGTCTGGGACTCCTCTCATTATTCCACAAACCCCACTGTCAGTCAACAGCCATCAATCACAGAAAACTCACACGTTCCTTGAATCTGTCAGGGAATCAAAAGACTGCTAGGGTTGTTATGATTACCCGTTCATGAGCCATTTTGACTGGAGACTTCACAGACCTTCCTGTTGCTTCAAAGAAGGGGGATGCTTTTGAATCAATCATTGAAACAATATGTCAGCAAGGAAGGCCTATTTCCTGCAATAAGAAAACACTGGTGCCTGGCCTTTGGCTTTGGCTAACACTTCTTGCCTTATCCACAGATGGGCTTTGTATCAACATATGGCTGGATGAGGTGGGAGATCTTCAGTGGGGCCTTAATGTCACTTGACCAGAGAATGTTCTCAGGGGACTAAGGCAGGCATTTCTATGCTACTGCCCACACATCTGAGAGAGGAAGACGTCCGGAGAGAAGGGTAGAGGAGGGAGTGCTGGGGTCATTCCCTCACAAGAAAGAGGAAAGGCCCTGATTATTCAGGTAGATGTTTCAGTGGTCGAGTGACAGATAACCCACTCTCAGAAGCATGCCCCATAATGTGCCCTTCTTCCATCAGGCAGGTTGTCATGGAGCGCTGCTGCTCAGTTTGGCACCCAGAACTATCTGAGGCAGGAAGGGCATCTTCCCTTCATCCACCTCCCTGCTGGTCTCAATGTGTTTGGCTATCTCCAACCAGCACTGATAAATTGACTTTTCTCTAGCTCACCATTGCTTTGCGTGTTGCTCTCTCTTGCCTTTGCAACAAGCAGACTCGGACATTCTTTCAGGAGGCAAAGTCAGCCAGTCATCCTGGAACGGCCACACAGAGCCCTTATGACATCCAGGGTGACAAATGTTGGAAGGTTGGAGGACCTGGCTGGCACTGTGTGTGGCCCAGTTCTGTCCTGCTGCCGCTGATGGTTCACAGGCAAAGTGGCCAAGCACACAGAAGGAGCGATGAGATGTCAGAGCCCCGGAAACATGTCCATTTCTCAACGACACGCCTAACTGGCAGCTGACTCATCCAGCTCTCCTCACGGAGGGGAGCACAGCAGAGGGGGAAAAACACAAGAAAAATAAATGCAAGATCATCAGCCAACCAACTGTCAAGGTACTGCCTACAGAAGAGGCATAGGAGTCACAGAGGTTAGAAAATGGGAGCACCACCAGTGGCAATTAAAAAAATATCAGAAGCCACTTGGGAATTTGACCTCATACGATCTTTAAGACCTTCTGGAGGTGGGACACTGCCATTGGCCTATGATTTCTAACAACTCCAGTGACTGCACATCCCCCCCAGTATCGAAGGTGTCCAACCTCACAGAGCGGCTGTGTGTGATTTGTGGTTTTTCTTTAATTGCACGTGACGCCTGATGATAATGAAGAGCCTGGCGTTGACAGGTGTGCCGGGCGGGCTCCTCTCGATTGCCTCAAGATAGCCCGCTGCTGTTACCTGATACCTCAACAAGGGTGGTTGGTAGAGTCTGTGCCCTCCCTGGGGTGGCACTGCCACCCTTGTCACCCTCCCCATCCTCGTCCCTGTGGATTGCTCTGATTACCGCAGCCACTGTTAGCTGAGTGTCTTCCACACCTGCAGCTTGGCAAAGGGCCGTGTGCCAGCCAAGACTCTAGCCCTCTTGGTGGGGGGAGGGGCCGCCAAGGGCACAGCAGTCATTGTGTCTCTTGCTGTCACATGACCTACCTGAGATGCTGTTGCTTTATGTCAGCCAGACATTTGTGTGTATCTTAAATTAAGGAAAAGGAGGAGGAGGATGAAGAAGAGAAGAAGCTGCTGTAGGCCCAATGACAGAGGACAACCTTGGCTGTCCTTTCTCAGGTGCAGTCTGCCTTGTTTACTGAAAGATGATTTTTCTCTGGTCTAGAGCTTGAGCAAGCAGGCGAGGCTGGCTGACCAAGAGGCCTTGCAGGTCTGCCCATTTCTGCCTTCTCATCATGCTAGGATTATACGTATGTACTACCACAGCTGGCCTTTTAAATGTGGATTCTGGGGGACAAACTCAGTCACGTCCTCATGCTTGTAAGGCAAGCATCTTTCTTACCCACTGAGTGACCTTCCGTTTCAGAAAGAGAATTCTGATCTGCGGGCTATCAAGCTGTCTTTCCATTCAGGCTGTGACTCATTCATAAAATGAGGGCAGGGTTGGGCCTGGAAGGAGGGCCAAGCACTGGGCTCACTCTTACCCGTGGAGCTTTGTGTTTTTACCTTCAGCAGGTGCTTTGAGGAAGTGACCGTTTCAGCTGCCTACTAGGAGGGGACACCTCAACAACAGAAAGGAAAGCTTAGGTTCTAAAGGAGCCATAGTAAAATAAGAGGAAGCCCAGCCGCTGGCTGGAGTGGGGACGTAAGGTGGGGAGGTTCTGTGTGAGACTTCTCCAGCCTTGTAAACACAAATCTGGAGCAGAAAGCTCTCCCCCGGATTTACACTGTTTCTAAACATTGAACTGTGCCAAGCTCTAAAGATGCCAGCTATATATATTTGATGCAAAATCGTGGTGAGGTACCCCATCACTACCTTCGCTCATTCAAGGACAGGTTCAGATAGCACTGGGGTATTTTTCGTTATTTTAAGAACATTTAGGAATGACTTGAGTCTTAGGCAACCAAGCCTGGAAATGGATGTTGGTCTCACAATGCTCATGGGTCTAATTGCTATGTACGATCTCCCATTTAGATCCAATTGTAGAAATGTCATGTTTACCCATGGTAAAGGGACAATGATGTCATTAGAGTGTGCCAAGCAATTTGTCTCAATGATTTTAGCAATGGTTAGTGTGTTCCTCTCACAGCCTCGAAGACGGGAATCCGCTGACTACCTCTTCTCATTTTGCTTTTGTCTTTGGAGTATTCCTGTCCAGCCAATTAATTCATCAGGCACCATTTTTGGGTATTTTGTGTGTTGAAAAGCTTATTATTTCAGAGGAAGTACAATGAACAAGGAAAAAAACCCCAATTATTATAATTAGCTAGCTGAGGTGGAGAGAGGCCTCCTGTCTTCCACTGCATACGATCTGGAGATGCTACTTCACAGAAGAACTCTGAAGTGAAGATATTTATTTGCTTATTTATTTAAGTTAGGTCCTCACCGTAGCCCAGGTGGGCCTAGAACTCTCCATGTAGTCCACATTGGATAGAAACTCATGGCAGGCTCTTTGCATCATCCTCCCAAGGGCCGGGAGTACAGATGGGAGTCACCATGCCTGACCTAAGAGATTACTTCTCATAATGACTGTGAGGACTGTGGGTCATGTATCAAGGACAGAGATTGGATTTTGCTTTTAGATAAGGTTGACATTCTGAGTGCTGTGACTGTGTGTTAGGAACCCCAGGGGAGCCTCCTCACCTGTGTCAACCTCTGGAAGGAGCTGTTTGGGTCAGTTTGGTCATGCAGTCTGTGGGCACTCCTCTTCCTTGCCTTTCACGGTTGTTCTAGCTGGGTTCTTCTATGCAGCAGAAGGACAGAGGTGCACTGGGAGCTGCACTCCCTCTCCAGCATCCAGCAGGGTCTCAAGTCTGTTAGTGGATGCTGCTAAAACAGAATGCATGAATCTCTCAACAGCCCAAGAGAATTCCTGTTGGGTCAACTTAAGATTTTCTGCTCTTTCTGCTCTTGAGCAATCATTGTAAGTCAAGTGCAGATGATATTTCTAGTTAACCCACGGCGAGGAGAGCCAAACCGTGTCAACTCAGGAAAGAGCATTGCTTTTCAAACATCCACTTCTGTTCACAAGCAAGATGATCTGGAGCCTGGGGTTGTGTTTCGAGCAAACTCCAGGCTGATGCCAGGGTTGCTGGTATGAACACACCTTCTTGATAACAAGATGCCTGCAGAGACACAACGTCTTAGTTTGTTTTCTGTTGCTAAGATAAATATACTGATACCAGCAACTGACTGACCAAAGAGTTTATTTGGGTTCACCGTTGAACGTACCAGTCTGTCACCGTGGGAAAGTCAAGGACGAAGGAGCTTGAAACAGTTGATCACATCGAATCTATGTCAAAAAGAGAGCAACAGATGAATGCATACATGCTATGTTCTTTCCTCTACACATACAGTCTAGGATCAACAAGCCTAGGGAATGGCGCCACCCACAGTGACTGGGTCTTCCCACATTTGTTGATGTAGCGAAGAAAACACCTCAGAGACACTCTCAGAAGCCCTACTCTATGGCGATTCTAGATTGTGCTAGATTGACAACTAAAACCAACTAACTGTCCCAACGGATTTATGAACTTCATCCTCCAACTTTGAAGGAAGTGACTGGCATCAAAGGGCTGCCCTGGAGTGGGCGAGACTCATCCCTAAGAGCTTGTTTGCTTGCTTTCCACTTCAGAGTATTAGGTTAAGAAGACCGAATTTGAATGCCTGAGGATAGCTTTTTAAAAATCTCATAAACCCCTTCTTAAAAATAAATACTATTTATATTACTCATTTGCATAGGAAACCTGCTTTGCATAGCTAATATTGCTATAAATTTTAACACCAAGAAAATCCTTCAAAAATTATCTTTTAAAGATACCATTTGCTAGCAAGTGATGTTTAGTGTCAGCTTTGAGTATTTGTGTCCCAGTCAATGACAGGCAGACCCTGCCACAGATGGCACCCACGGTCACTGGGGCAGAGTTTGTCCTAGCAACAATCCTGAAGAAGAGACACTAACCAGCTCCCAGAACTACCCCCTTCTCCTGCAAGCTGGATTGTGCTGAAAAGGAATGCATTCTGTTTGTGCATAACAAAAAGACAGAATGTTTTCTTCCCAAGATGAGGAGCTTCTGTCTTTTCCAAGGATTTTTTTTAAAAAAGCTGAAATAACTCATGATTTTGCATTTACATTTTAAATGGTGTATTTGTATTCAAATTCAAAGCGGGTGAGTGGGGGGAACTCAAATACTTGTTTGGAATGACTTTATCCTTCTATCAGCTACCAAAATGGTTTGAAACAAGGCATCAGCTCAAGTATCCTTGATCTACTTTATTCTTTCTGTCTGCCAAACTGCTAAGTATGCTTTAGCTAGGGAATGACACTAGAGATTTTAGCTGGACAAAGAGCCATGATTACCTTTTTATCCAACTTCTGGAGAGGTGTTCACTTCATCTGGAAAGGACATAGACACACCTATATCAGAGGAAACAAATGGATTGTTTTCTTAGCCTTCTGTTTCCTTTAGACACTAACACGAGTTGTCAGAGTCTGGGTCATTGCATCAGCCACTGGACTACACAAATGAAAACAGTGAAAACAGTGTCTATGCAGATTGAGTGACTCTCTTACTGTGTGTGCTAAAAATTCTCTTTCATAGTTCAATGCTTCCTCAAGAATTTGCCCAAGCTCTGTCCACAGGGGAACTGTCAGGCATGGAAAGACACATTCAGCAGGGATTTATTGTTCATTGTAAGCCAAGAACTGCATCCTACAATCTGTGTTATCAACTCTCGTGGCCGTAACAACTTTGAAGGTTAAAGGTCAGTTGTTTCTGTAGACTGTCTCTCAATTTGAGTTGGTCTGATTTTTCTTCACAATGGCACCTTCACCTGGGCTGAAGCAGGGGCCTGGGCTCTCATGGAGTCTCTCGGGTGCCACAGGATGAAGTTTGCACAGCTGGTGTCTCCTTTGCCTAAACCCTCATGAGAAGTTCCCCTGTATCCTACCTGCTGCTTCTACCCATCCCTGATATCCTAGATGGTTCTGCTACTGCCGCTGCAGGATTCTGGTCCCTACGTCCACTGAGCAGCTTAACAGAATTGTCTGCAAGTAAGGGAGAAGGGGAAGGGTTGAAAAGAGAAAACGAAGGGCAGGGAAGTCAATATTTTCAGAATATCCAATCTCAGTATCGCCCGCTTTCCTAGTCACTCCAGGTGGGTGGAAATGGCTTATTTTATGCTGTTGTTATTGCTGCTGACCATGAAAAAAAAATCACCTGTCTTCTGACAGGGTGCTGAAATATTTAAATTCTAAAAGGAACATCTGCAAGGCAGGTATCTGGTGATGGGCATAGCTAGTTTATGTGTGGGTCTGTGCCCATAGCTAGTTTATGTGTGGGTCTGTGCCCATGTATGCCTTGAAAAAAAAATGAAAGCAGCAGGTGTTTAGACTCTACATAGCTCTTCACAGAACATGTGCCTTTCAATACAGATTAAATACACAATTGGAAGCCTGACCTTTTTGAGTCATCAAAGACTTCTACTTTATGGTTTTTATAGATGTGGTTTGGTAGAGACAAGAAGAAGCGCGTAATGATTAAGGTGGATGCCGCCAGGGAGCTTTCTGCTGCATGGGTTTAAAAGGATGGCTGAGTTCCATCTCTGCAGCTAGTCCTGATGTGCACAGCCTGATGGAACCTGGATGCCTTCCTGCTGATAGGAAAGAGACCTCAAGGAGCCTCAAGTGATGGAAGGATTGCATAATTTAAGGTGAACAGGGCCCAGGCCAAAGCCAGAATGGTTAGTGCGTGGTTTGCTATGGTGCTTGTAAGATGACTGTCCTAAAAGGCCAGTCGTGAAAGACGACTCCTCCTCCAGAGGCCTTTACAGCTCCCATGCGCTCTCCCTTATTGTCTCAAACCTCAGTACTCAGGCTAAGCAGGATATGTGGCGGCCTTCACTCTTGACAGTTCATAAATATCTGATTCTCAAGAAATAGGCAACTGAGTTGGAGCAAAAGACACAGAGGATGCTTATAGACTACACCAGAGAGTATAGATGTCCACAGTGCCCAGCGTGTGTATCTCCTACCTGGGGCCTTAGTTTCTGGATCCATACATATAAAAGTTGGATGAAACCATCTTGAGGGCCTGTGTAACTTTGATCACCTAGGATTTAAAGTGCTGATGTGGATGAGTGTGGATTGGAGTTCAGCTTGTGCCACTGAGGAGAATGGGTTTTGTAGAGGAAAGACAGTCACTTTGAGAGTGGAGAGAAAGGTGGTGAAGTCACATAGTTAGCAACTCTGTGATGAGTGACAGGTCATTGGGCATGTTTCCTGTAAGTATGACTGGGTTCCAGGGCCATCATTTTCTTCTTTTACAGCAACGCCCTGTGTGCATCCCTTCAGACGCTTGCTATCCAGGAAGAGGGGCAGCAGTGAAAGGCTGGTCTGAAGGTGATGTGGGATCCCCTCTGTGTGCTGTGATTACTATTGATTAATAAAGAAACTGCTTTGGACCTATAGCAGGGCAGAACAGAGGTAGGTGGGGAAAACTAAATTGAATGCTGGGAGGAAGGAGGTGGAGTTAGGGAGAACCCATATAGTCCCGCTGGAGACAGATGCCAGAACTTTACCTGGTAAGCCACTGCCATGTGTCAATGCACAGATTAATGGAAATGGGTTAAATTAAGATGTAGGAGTTAGCCAATAAGAAGCTAGAGCTAATGGGCCAAGCCATGATTTAATTAATAAAGTTTCTGTGTGGTTATTTTGCGGCTGAGCAGCCAGGAACAAACAAGTTGCCCTCATACAACATGAAGGAAGCAGTGTGTGAGCAGGTCAAAGGTTGTCCCCACTGTAGTTGTATTACTTTGGGCTTCACTGTCCTCTGAGACCTTTCTTTACCTTCCCTGTTTAGTACACAAATGTTTCTGTACTTCCTTTATATCAAGAAACTTCTATCACGTGCGGAAACCAATGGGTTGTCCAACTATGCAGGGTGGGGGGAATCAATGTGTGTGTGTGTGTGCGCAAACGCACACACATGTGTTATATTACTGTAGGGTTAAGAGTGAAACTCTTTGTCTGAAGAGCTGGCTTCTTGCTGGTAGAATTATGCAAACAGAAGAAGTGTTGTAGGGAGAGGAGACTCTGCTGGTCTTGTGGGTCTTGAAGGAGTTGGTGATGATGTCTAATTTCTTTCCTTGACTAGCAAGGCAGTAGGGCATTATATTGCTCAAGATGTAAGAAATGCTAAAGAATCACCCTTAAGTGTCCAGATTTGAAACTCCCAAGGAGCTCCACAAGCCACATAGGCACATAATTCTAGAACTCCCTAGATCTCATCTTCCTGGACTCTGTCCAAGGACATATAGGGCTGGAGACATGAGACGGACAGTTGAAACTTGATACTCACTTGGCCACATCTTGCCATTACTTATATTTATAATGGCAAGGGCCACATCTGAAAAATAATTCTGAGTATATTGTAGAAACAACCTTTTTCTACACTAGGTATTCAGAAAGTGAACTCTGGGAAGGTCAGTAGCAACCTTCATTTTAAATTTCGCATGCCCCCATCACCTGCACCAAGGTGCTCATGGGGTCCGTTGCTTCTTTGATCTGAAGATTAGTCTGTATTTTTATCTTGACATTGCCCTCCAAGTCGGTTTTCTAGAACAATCATTTAGAAACATTTGATTTACTACTTCACAGAGAAATACAGCTTGTAAATGAGGCAAATAAGAGATAATTTAGGACATAGTTGATCTGCATATAAACTAAAAGAAAAAATGCTGAATCAAAATGCCATACTGCCACACTTTGCTATTAAATCCAAATCAAGTTTTTCTCAAAGAGAGGTGGCCAACTGTCTTGGGCTTCCATCGGGCCTGTTGAATTTCTCTGGGTTCTCAAACTGTGTCTACCTCAGGGTCCTTCACACTAAAAGAGATTGTTCCCCTGTTTCTTGGGCTCAAATACATTGATCCCTTTGCTGTCAGTGACCCTATTTTCAGGCCCATTATTTCAAAGATCCATTACTATTAACACTAACTAATAGTTAATTACAACAGAATTCCTATGGAAGTGCATAAGAGAGTCATATGAGTGTCAAATGAGTACATTAATGATAGGCGCCATCACAGTGACTAGAGAATGATTTCATAATGATGGGGGATAATATATAATAACAGGGACTGATTCTGCTTCTTGCACTCATCACAGATTTTAAACCATTCTTGGCTTCCAGAACTAGGAGTGACCTGAGAACTCGTCCTTGAAGCTTTCTGAGGAACTAATAGGTTCTCAGTCAAAATCTAGGCGGTGCTGGTCGTTGCTGAGTTCAGCTTTTAACCCTGAAGTTACTTGATTTCCCTTAGGGTCCTAGAAATACTGGACAGTTGCTTTAGGTGAATTGAAGTAATTAATTCATCTATTCAAACATCTTATAGACATTTATCAACCATACATGAAGACAGTGACACAGTGCTATGAACAAGAGACACAAGGAAGATATGAACCCTTAACAATGAGAAAATGCAAATGCAAGACTGTGAAACTTAAAATGATTGGTTTCCTAGGCAAAAGAAAAAAAATGCCACCTTTTGGGAGCTATCATGCTTCTAGGGCTTTGTGGGTGAAGATCATAGAAAGACATTCTGTCTGTACCATAGTGCCTGAGTGATATAACATGCTGATTATTGGATTGCAGAATGTCCATTTCAGTTCATGGCAGAAGCAGAGAAGGGTGAAAATTATGCTTTATATTTGGATAAAGAAATGCAAGATGTTGGGAAAATTATCTCAGGGTCTGTACCTCAAGGCCTGAAGGACAAAGAAAAACCTGGCTCGAGTTGAGGAACCGAGTGAGGATGAAATAGCAAAATCTAGATAGATGCCTCTCGAGCCAGAGGGAGGGCTTGGCTGTCTCTCATTGGCTGGAGCTACCCCCACATCACAGGATGTCACTTAACCTATGTAAACTGATGCTCACAGTAATAAACTGAGTTCCTGCTTTGATTTGTCTCCCCATCACATCTGATTCTCATGTGTTGTGGGGCTGTGGAACAGGCAGGCAGTGCATTCACCTTTCCCTGGGGAATAAGGAGGCTAAGGAGGCCCTGGCACAAGAGACCTGGGAAAGGATAAGTGGAGTCAAAGCCCATGTATGAGTGAAACCTAAAGAATTTACTATGACATACAGAGGTCATGAGTGTCCTTTTGTCTGAAATTGTGTGAGAAACATCAATATACAAATCTAAGAAAGTCTGTGAGGCTCTTAGATTCACACAAAGATAACATCGAAGAAAATTATAGTTCATCACATAATATTCAAACTTCTGAAATATAAGATAGAAGGGAACTATAGAGAGCAGACAGAGGAAAATGAGGATTATATTCCATGAACAATGGTCTGAATAGCTGTCAAGTTTCACTGGAGGCAAGGAGGTTCCCAAAGGACAAAGGAGTACTGTTAAAGGCCAGAAGGAAATATACTGCGCACAAGCATTCTATAGCTAGCAAAACTATCCCTCAGAAAAGGATGATTCAAGACACCTCAGGTAAATGAAAACAGAAGAAGATGAAAATTCACCTTTAGGAAGGATATTAATGAATGAATGGTAATTGTACCACTGGTTTTATGTCAATGACACAAGTTAGAGTCATCAGAGAGGAAGGAGCCTCAGTTGAGGAAATATCTCCATGAGATCCAGCTGTAAGACATTTTCTTAATTAATGACCAATGGGGGAGAGCCTAGCCCATGGTGGGCGGTACCATCCCAGGGCTGGTGGTCCTGGGTTCTATAAGAAAGCAGGCTGAGCATCCAGAGGTAGCAAGTTAGTAAGCAGCACCTCCCCATGGCTTCTGCTTCTGCATCAGCTTCTGTCTCCAGCATCCCTCCTCCGTTGACTTCCTGTCATGACTTCTTTCAAAGATGAACAATGCTGTGAAAAAATACCCTGAATAGACTGTTTTTCCCCCAACTTGTTTTTTGGTCATGGTATTTTGTTGCAGTAATAGAAACCCTAACTAAGACAGCAACAGTTTCTCAATATCTATGAGGGATGTGATGTTTAAAGCAAATATAAGATGTGTTACAGATCTTTTATATTGATGGGTATTGTGACAGCAGTGGTCTGGAGGAAGGACAGGGCAGGCTTCTTAAACTGTGGGTTATGACCCCTTTATGGGGTCTCATAAGCAAATGTGGGACAAGAATGGCATCAACTGTGTAAAACATGAAAATTTTCTGAACATACAATTTGAGATCGATCAGCTCACAAATCTGGAGAGCTGGGGACAGCGCCTTGCACTGCCCCATCATGGCGTTCATTTTGAACACATATGCTATTCACTTAACACTGGAGATGTCACCACAACTTGCAACACCAATAGAAACTGCCTGAATCTTCTGAGCGTGGGTTGAAGACTGCTTCATGCTGTAAATAGTTCATGGTTTCCTGGTCTTCTAGAAACAATGGCTTAGTCAAATTTGCTTTCTTCCTTAATAAGTGGTGCCCACATTCATACACTGAAATATAAGTGTGCACACACCCATTTCACAGACGTCGAACACATGCACCAATGATTAAATGATTAAAATGAGTCTGACATGCAGCTGGCTACAATGGTTTTATTTTTCCTATCCATATATCCAAGTTTAAGGGATTCTTTGATTAAGTAGCTATCTACTTATAGAATACCATGCAGTGAGCAAAAATAACAAAGAGAACTATAAAAAGACTTGGAAAGCATTATGAGAACAACGTGGACAACAAAACAATGTATGCCCATTTCATATCTACTTCTCATATCTACATAGTAATATCAGTCAATTGTGGATGTGAAGATTATAAGTAATTTTTGTTCTCGTCTTTTGGGGGGTCTGTATACTGACATCTTTGTAAATATGAGTCACATTTATAGTTAGACAACTAAAATTGGAAGAAGAAATTGGTAGAGCTTGTAATCTAAGGCGTTAGTAGTAGAGATGAAGAGAAGTGGGGAGGTTATGGCACATTCCTGAAGTGGATCTGAAACACCTGTGATGGACTGGTCAAGAACAGGGCATGTCTGTAGGTGACCATTTAGAAGCCTGACGCATCCTCAGCGATGGGCAAGGCAGATTCCTAGCAGTCAAAAGGCATCTAGTTCATGCTGGCTGTAAATTAAGTGTACGCAAGCAGGGCCCACAGCTGGATACGTGCTGCTGGCATTCTGGAGAAAGGCCGAGACAGAGATACAAATTTCAATGGATGTAGCTGTGGTGGTTTGAATAGTAGTGGTTCCTATAGCCTCATGTTTGAATGCTTGGCCCACAGGGAGTGACGGTATTAGGAGGCGAGGCCTTGCTGGAGGAAGTGCGTCACTTTGGGGGTGGGCTTTGCAGTCTCATATGCTCAAGCTACACCCAGTTTCCTTCTGCACAGGCAGGACACACAGCCTCCTTCTGCTGCCTGTGGATCAAGATGTAGGAGTCTCAGCTCTTTCCCCAGCACCATGTCTGCCCCCATGCTGCCAAGCTTCCTGCCCGCACACTGCCAAGCTTCCTGCCCACACACTGCCAAGCTTCCTGCCATGATGATAGGTGGACTAAATCTCTGAACTGTGACTCAGTCCCAATTGAGTGCTTTCCTTTATAGGAGCTGTTGTGGTCGTAGCATCTCTTCACAGCAATAGAAACCCCAACTGAGACAGAAGTATTCAGAAATATCAGTTAAAGCCAGAAGAGTGATCATACCAACTCGGGGAAAGAATGGAGCCCCAGAAAGACTATGCCAGATGCTTGTGTTTCATGTTAAACACCAGCACTTAAGGGGTGAGGGGAAGAGGAGACCTGGCCCAAGAGAATAGAGTAGAATAGGTAGAAAGGCAAGAAGAAAAGTCAGGACACAGTGATGACCAGGGAGCTAAGAAAATATTTCAATTGCCGATAATATAAATTGCTGATAAGAAACTAGGCACTTTGTGTCTCCAGGGACTTGGTAATGAGGAAAGTACCGCGAATTTTGTAGTGAGCTCCTCTCCTAGCAACATGGGCAGAAATCGGTTTGTGATGGGGCAGATGGACTTTTGCTTTTAAAGATGTAATTTCTTTTTTTCTCTAGAAGTGAGACATAAGGAGAAAGCCAGAGTGCTTTTGTGTTTCTGGGCATTATTATTTTTTAATGTAGTATTTATCCATTTTCATTTTTAACTTTGTCTTAATAATATTTTTACTTGCTTGAGAATTTCATATTTGTATACAGTGTATTTTGATATCTTTCACCTCCACTCCCTCTAGATTCCCCCCAAACAACCCCCTCCCAACTTCATGCCCTCTTTGAGTATGCTCACAAATGGAAGAAACCATTGGAAAGGACAGATCACAGGTGGTGGGGGAAGGGGGTGGGCACAGTAGCCTAGCTGGAACTGGAGAAGGGAGGAACCTCATTTTGCTAAGAGAAATGCAAGGACAGGTGGGCATGAGAAAACTGTAGACACGAGGAATGTGTAGACGTACCTGAAAGCCTAGTTCTCCCTGGAAAGCAGGGGATCCTATCTTCTCAGAACCTGGCAGCGTGGGTAGAACTTGAGAGTGTGCTTGGTGACAAATGTCTGCAACCCCAGCACTCAAGAGCCTGGAGCTCTGTCATTTCAGTGACTTTAGGTTGCTTTCTCAGTGGGTGGCAAACACAGTCAGCAGGATATGGGGGAGGAGGAATGGAGCTGAGGAAAGGCCGTCTATGAATGGGTGGGGTGGCCTTGGCTGGGCTCTTGGTCCTCTGGTCCTAGAAGACTCCTGTCTCACCTATCCCTTCAGTATTCTTCATTTCCTCATTCAATGTTTATGAATAACTTCCGATTCAGGATTCGGAACTCTATGGAGTGAAAGTATGGAGGGAAAAGACAGTATCAAATCACCTCCAGGTGGACTAATGGAGACCAGAACTAACTGCCATGAAGGGGAAGGCCAGGAGATTTGGGGAACCATTGGCTGCTATTGTCTGTGGCTGGAAGCAAAAGCCCACACTGGTTCATGTCTACAACACAACAGGGCTCGTGTAGCCTGGCTTTCTGTGGAAGAAGGCATCCAAGGACCTTTGGGAGCCCATGGTGACATCCTAGTAGAATTCAGATGTCACCTCTGTTTGGCTCTTTTCTAGAACTGATGAGTGTGAGTCCTTCTGTTCAGCAGACAGAGGGAAGCTAACCTGCTGGTCCTGATTCTTTTAAACGGGGCATTGGTTTGTGCTGTTTTTTTGGGCTGATATTGTCAAGCAGGAATTCTAAGTATATATCCAGAGCGACATCAATGGGTCCCTGTGGTTTTCTCTGGAAACACAAGCACTCAGGCCCGGAGCAGAGAAGGCAGAATACTCACACACACACAATAAGTAAACAAACAAATAAAAGGAAATGTGAAAAAGGCATTAAATGACAAGATACATGTTGAGAAAGTGGTGTGAATTTGGGTGGACAGGGAGATGGGGAAGTTCCAGGAGGAGTTGGGGGTAGGGAACTGTAATCAGGGAAAGGGGGACGACACTGAACTTCTCCTTTCCTTCTGTAGCCCAGCATCAGAGTAGGGGACCCCAGAGTCATGAGGAGGAGGCAGACAGGCGGCATCTTTCATTCTGGTCCTCGCATTTCATGCAAACGATTTTTACCTTCATCCTCTTTGAGAAAAAAAAACAAAAACAAAAACAAAACAACAACAAAACAAAAAGCCGACCATGGGGGTGGGAGAGCAAGGACAGAGCAGTGTGCAATGTCCCCTTACTACAGCCTGTCCCGTGGCCACATCCCAGCCGAGCTCATTGGCTGCCGTGGCCCTAAGTTAATAAAGCACCTATTTTATAGGACGGTGACGGTGACTATAGACTGCTTTAAATGGTCTGGAAAAAAAAACACTCCTGCAGCATTCCCTGGAGTGGGACTCAGGACAATATTAAATCCAATGAATCACAGCCTTCAGGAGGGCACGGAGGCATGACACAGAGCAGCATGGAGTGATGGCTCGACCAGGCATCCCTGGTGGCAATGGGGAACCACAGCAGGCATAGGCGCTCGTTCCAAAAAGAATTGGTTACTGAGGGCGATGTCATGTCCCAGGTCTCCTTGATGGAGCTTCTGGGAGCCGCATAATTCTCTTTGCAGCTTTAAGTCTAGGAAGGAGCCTACAGGAAGGAATTTGCTTTCTTTGCCAAGCATCCAGTCAGGCAGTGGCCTTGTGGTTCCTTCAAGTGCCATTGATTTGGAAATTATTTCTGATGACTAGCACTGTGGGGCCTCCTTCAGCCAATAGCCTATCCCTGGCTCTCAGGTTAGGCTCAGCCGGAGAGTCACATGGTGCAGGATGATCCACAGGCCTGGAGGGATTGGGTTTGTGTTGATCTTTTGATCAGAATGTATCCCCCATCCCTGAGGACTTCTGCATCCTACACCTATTGGTCTGTTTATGCGGGGGCTGAGGTGACCATACTCTTCAAAGTGCTCCTTAATGCATGGGATAGCTAATCGGTCTGGTCCCTCAAATTCTTTTCAGAGGTGTCTGCTCCATGACCTCCCACCACTTATCTGAGTAAGTTGCCCTCAGAACTTAGATTAGACTTTTAGGACTTAGTATGTCTGAATGGGGCCCCCGGAAAACAGACACATGTGCTAAGCCTTGGCTAGTCCAAGGATGTTTCAAAAACCAGCTAAGTCAGAGATGTTGCCTGAGGCTTGGTAGAACTCAACGGTCTGTGACCACACCCAAACCCACATCTGTCCTTCTGCACATCTAACTCTGAGAAGCTCTGAAGTTGACGGCTCTGACTCATGGTGTGTCATTGCATGGGTGTCCTCAGGGCATAATGCACAGCCCACTCCAGCCTTTCTCAAAGCCCAGTTGTCCAAACACTGCCCCAGCTGTGATTCAGCTATGTGTCAAGTCTTTAGCAATGAGTCACCATCTGTGAACACTTCCCGAGGTGTGTCTGTGCCTTCGGATGCTGCCACCTGCAGTGCTCATGGGAGGTGGCAGGATTGACCCCACACATCCTTTTGTGAGTAGCTCATGAGCTGGCATCAAGAGAAAGTGCCTATGAAGAAGTGCAGTTAGCAGGGGCATTCTGCCTGGACCACCCTCTGGGGGGGATGCCAGCCTTCAAGGGAAGATGGAGGAATGAGAACCCAGCATCCTTTTGTTCTCCGCCTCTGTCTGGGGGAACTTTTGCAGCACTGAGAGCCACTGCTCCCAGGAGCTCCTCTTCTCTGACCAGAAGGATGCTACCTTGCCATGCTTTGCTCTGGTGTTCTTGCCACCTTGCCCTGTATAACGGAAAGGCCACTATATGGGCAGATGAAATAAAAACTGGTTTCTAAAACTTTGATTTTAAAAACCAGAGAAGCTATCTGTACAAACTAGTTTCTTTTGAATTCTTGTCTATTTAAGTGAGTCTAATTGTACTACAGTACAACTGGGTGTGACCCTAGGTGGCCAACCAAGAAAGCCCTGAGCAACAAGAACTTTGTAGGTTTTGATTTTAGTATCCACCATAGTTTTGTTGTCGTTGTTCTCTTTCTTCTCTCACCCACACAAATGTGGGTGGTGGAATAAAAAGTCCTCCTTGGCTTTCCCCAGTCCCTTGTCCTGGGAAACTGGCCGGCCATCTGCAGGCAGGTCCTCAGGCAGACTTAGCCGATGGTTCCCCCAGCTGTGCTGTGACCTCCGAATCCCTGGCTCTCCCAACTGGATTCTTCCATACACAGCTGCCACAGGCAACCTGGGCAAAGGCAGCCGGGCGGGCAGAGCAAGGGCTTGTTCATCAAGGACTTCACACCTGCCTTAACTTTGAGTCCCCTTGCTCCTGTCAGGAGGTGCCACAACCTTCGACGTAGCTCTTGTTGGTGTTAATTATTTCCTTTCCATTTCCAGCTGGCTCAGAGCTTTAGCGCCTTAAGTTGCTCATTTGATCTCTCTGCTCAGGAACAAGGTAATTAAGTCAGCCACAATTTAAGAAAACGGATCTGCCTCGACTTGTTGCCCGTCTTCAGACACCGCTCCGTCCTAAATCATTTGATAATGTAAGAGGCTCTGCGTAGTTCTCTACTTGACGGAGGGTTGGTTCATTAGGTCACAATCAGTAATTGATTCTCAGTGTGTCTCGGCTGGTTTTATTACAGTAATGAGGACTCTCCCTTTCTCTCTCTCTTTTTCATCTCCTCTAATATGTTACCCAAACCATCAGCTCTCAGTTTGGTGTCAGGATGACTTTGACAGGTTGTTAGCAACTATATGATGTATGGAACATCACAGAAACATCTCAAACTGTGTTGCTGTGTTCTTCTCAGAGCCTTAGGTGGTCCTGAGATCAGCGCAAGCCCTTGCAAGGGAGAAGTTGCAGTGCTGATTGAAAACATGACTACAGGCTTGATGTCCTAATGAAGAGGCTCTTTGCAGCAATGCATCTCTTTTGACTCGCAGGGCTGGGTGGCATTGGAAACTCTCTTCCAGAATATTCCTGAGTTCTAAATGGGACTGGTAAAACTTGAGAGCCAAGCAGTGGGATTTCATCAAATGATAACTCTTTCTCTGTGGAGCCTTTTTTTAAAAAAAGAGGGAGCAGTAATTTGCTGATCTCTCTAGAATCTGATTTCCCCTTACGTTCTTTTCATCTTGAGGAAGGGAAATGGATCATTTGAAGGCCACGAGACAAGAATGTGTTGTTATTTATTGTTCTTCTCCTGTCTTCATGGAAGAGTTCACACTTCCCTATAAAAGATAAAAGGGGAACAAAGACATTTTTTGGTTTTGATGGATATAATAAAAATGCTAGGATAAAATTTAATGTTTACTTTTATCTGGGAACGCTTTTTAAAATTTAGATTTCCTTCCAGATTTTGTTTTTGGGTTTCATATTGTAGGCACAGGAATTAGACTGTCTAATAATGTGAGGGATTTTGAGTTCAACCTAGCTAGGAATCTTGGAATAATTTTTTGAGTGGGAACCCAGACACAGCAGACTAGTAACCTATAGTGAGTGGACTTCCTCAAGCCCTAGGTGGCCTATGGCAAAGACAACAGAGAGGCGGGATGCTGTGAGATAAGCTATACAGTGAAGCAGAACACATGAAAATCAGCACAACATTGACGACCAATCAGCCCACCTTGTTCACCTTGAGAATGTAAGTCATGAGACCACTGAGCAAGAGAGCAAGGCTTTGGCCTATAACACCAGGTGCTGCTTTTGTTACACAGTGAAGCCAGTTAAATATGTTCCTAGGTCACACAGGACATTCCTAGGGAGAGGCTGTGTGCAGAATGGGCTTTAAGTGTAGATTCAAGGGCCCTGAGAACAATCACGTCTTTCATTCTGAACTGCCAGTGGAGAGACAGACGGACGGCCAGGAGACAGGTGAGGGCAGGCCATTGCCAGCTAGCTCCAGGGCAGCATACTCACAACCGTCAGTTTACTCCATGTTTGTGGCCTGAGACCAGGGGAAGCTTTATCAACAGTAAAAACAATATTTAGCAAGCCTCATCGATCCATCCTCAAATAAAATGGCCATTTTGGGTGAGGTTAGCAATTTTATTCATAGGATTAATTTCGTCCTGTAGACCACTATGTAATGTCTGACAAAATACCTTCTTATAAATGCGACATTGGAAAATAAGACATAATCCCATTGGCTCCCTCCATCTCTTTCCACTGTTCAGGAGATATTCAGCAACACCAGGGATGCTGCAGACTGAGGCAGGTGGAACAGATATTAATAAATCACTGGGAAATAAATAGACGAAAGTGACAGAGGCTATAGGAAATCAAATTATTACAGTTGTTTTGCTGCCGTACATGGAGTGAATGCTTCTCAGTCTAAAGCTTAGACCCTAAGACATCTGGACTTCTAAATGTCCCCTGAGGCTTCCTGAGGGTCCATGTTCAACACCATTCTGACCCCTAGCTTCTGAGAGATCACATCTTCTAGAGACACGTGTGTATCATATATAGTGGAATTGAGAAGGCGTTTCAGAGTCCAGACTCAGGGTGTCTGCAGAGTTGACTGAAGAAAGGGGTTGGGAGAGGAAAAGAGGGGATGGAAGAGAAAGTAAAGGAAGGGGAAAGGGTCAACCCTGGTGAGCTGGAAGCCACAAAATTTCAAATTGCAATGTAGAACTCCAAGTGTTGCAGGGCTTTGATGTGAGATTCCCCTCTGTATGCTATGAATATGTTTTATTACCATTGGTTATTAAAGAAGTTGTTTCAACCAATGGCTTAGTAGAGTAAAGCCAGGTGGGACATCTGAACAGAGATATGTAGAAAGAGTAGGTGGAATCAAAGAGACGCCGTGGCTGCCGAAGGAGAAAGCCACCAGCTGCCAGCCAGAACCTTACCGGTAGGCCACAGATGAATAGAAATTGGTGAATTGAAGATGTACGAATTAGCTAGAAACATGCATAAGCTATTGGCCAAACTATGTTGTAATTAATATAGTTTTTGTATGATTATTTGCATCCAGGCGGGCATCCGGGAAACAAATGAGCAGTCTCCACCTACAGGGGCTCTTGCCAGTACTTCACTGTGACTTGAGGAGACAGCACTCTCATATCAAATGCCCAGAATGTTCTGTAGGATCTCCTTTGCTTCTTGAGAAGGGTTGTCTTGACACTCTTGAGCACTGGCAATTGTGTCACTTAATTATGGGAGTGATGGTCATCTAAGAAGGTACAGAGCATCTTGGGGCTGTTCAGACATGTTACATGCCTGAGTATGTTACTTTGTTCTTGAGAGCATCTAGGGAATGTTGTTTGTAGGTTTCAGAGTTCATACTCTGAAAGTCAACTCTCAGGAGCATCAACACCAGGTTAGTGGAACCCACAATACTGTGAAATTGCTTCATCAAACACCCTTTCTCAACCTCAGGGATGGCAATTCCCCAGTAAGCTTTGGATTTTCTTGCCTTTGTTTTTTCCTCTCCAGGATCACTGCTATTCTTCCCACCTGGAATGTCCCCTTGCCTGTGCTTTTGTACAAGCCTACACCTTAATGTGAACGCAACAGTCTTCTGCTGAACCATGTCACCCTGTGCTATGTCGTTCTGAGCTGTGTCCCCTTGTGCCATGTTGCCCTCTCCTCTTGGGCTGCTCCTTGCTCTGACTGTGAGACATGTCCTGAGATTTCCTGGTGGTGAAGGATCCTGATGCTAGCTGGCTTCTGGCCCTGGTGTCTCTGAACACATCAAGTTCAGGAATTTAGCACAGAGCCCAGAAGATCATGCCCTGGAGATGCTTCTCCTTTGTATCTAGAATTCTAGCCTGTTTAACTACCAGGCTGATGCCATTCCTGTTCCTATCTAGACCTAACCCCCTCCATTTTCAAGTCCCACCACGGATAACTTTACATATCTTTGATTCTGCCTGTCGGTATGTCCTTCTGACCAGCTTGATTTGGTCTCTAACTTGTATCTGGGGACAACACTTAGCATCTTGCCTCTAATACTGCTTTCTATAGTAATTGTACACTTTGCTGTCCAGTAATCTTTCAGAGAAGGGACCTAAGGTCTCTCATATTCTTCAAACCCTCAATGGTTAGTTTCCTAGTACTCTCTGGATGAAGCAGAACATGTAGGTTAGTGATGGTCCGCAATAGTCTGCCTACCTCACAAATCGTTCTGAGCATCCTCTCACTTCCTTCCTTCATCCTCTACCTCGTACTGTGTGTTCCACCAGATAGAAGAGGTCCCACTACTCACTGCTCAGAAGATGGCAGACTCTTTCTTCTCTAGCCTCTTTTTATAAAATACATCTTTGGTGTGGATCTCTTTTCCCTCTCTGGTTCTATGGAGACAATAGACCTTGTCTACTTCATCACAGAATGGTATAATCTTGGACAGGATTAGATACATTACAGACAACTCAAATATATTTAAGAATTATCAAAATAAACCAGGCATCCAGACAATCAGATGAATGTTGTGCCCTTTATTGTACTTATTTTGGGAAACAACAGGGCAGGGAGAAGTCCAAAATACTTATTTTACAAGTAAACTCTTTGTTAAACCTGCTTAGGATGACAAATTCTAAGAAGCTCTCTCTCTCATACACACACACAAACAAACACACACACACAGAGAGAAACTGAGAGAGATTG
Organism: Ondatra zibethicus; assembly: GCA_004026605.1. NCBI lineage: Eukaryota > Metazoa > Chordata > Mammalia > Rodentia > Cricetidae > Ondatra > Ondatra zibethicus. The sequence goes on along the minus strand of PVIU01004336.1, from coordinate 80,490 downwards.
ATAAGTATATTTATTATTTGTTCTATCTAATGACAAATTACTATTGATCACAGATGATGTTGGATCCCCCTCTGTATGCTGTGAATACCATTGGTTAATAAAGAAACTGCTTTGAACCTATAGCGAGGCAGAACTTAGTTAGGTGGGGAAAACTAAACTGAATACTGGGAGAAGGAAGGAGGAGTTAGAGAAGCCATGTAGCCCCACTGAAGACAGATGCCAGAACATTAGCCTGTAAGCCACAGCCACATAGCAAGACATAGATTAATGGAAATGGGTTAAGTTAATATGTAAGCATTAGCCAATAAGAAGTTAGAGCTAATGGGCCAAGCAGTGATTTAAATAATATGGTTTCTGTGTGATTATTTCTGGGCTGAGCAGCTGGGAACCAACAAGCAGTCTCCTTACAACAAATTGGCGCACCAACGTGGTTGACTAAATCCATGTAAAATCTGAGAAAGCTTAAAAAGGAATCCTAGACACAAAATAACAGAGTTAAGCATGGTTTGGTAGCAGCATTTTCTTGGATGGGCTCTGTTCTGTAGAAGCAAGCAGAGGCATGGCTCCTTTAGGAGAGGTTTTCCTGAGTCAGCGATAGCAGAAAAAAGCCACACTGTTTTGAAAACTGTGGCTTCCTGGACCATGCTGCCAGCATGAACTCTGACTCTTTCAGGAGACTGAGCATTTAAATGGGGTTTGTAAGCAGAGTGTTACAAACTATTTAATGGCTCGACATAGACCCGCTGCAAACTTGGAACTGGGGCAGTGTGTGCAGCTCAGAGGCAGTGAACAGATCTCCTCAGACATGTTGGACTGGGTGGAGCAAGCAGGAAGTGCTGTATTTGACCTATCAATGCCACAGCTTAAGTTTTAAAGAAGTGTTTAGCATTTTAAGAAGCGCTCCTGGACAGTAAAGAATTACAGATACACAATAGGACAGATTCAGACATAAAAGACCTCTAAATGTTGGACAAATGTACATAGACTTGGGAGAGAAAAGAAAATGAATATAGGCAGTTATAAAAAGAAGTAAATGGTTTATTAAAATAGGTAAAGTTTATAAAGAGACAGAGTACAGACAGTCATAGATTAAAAGGAGTAAAGAAAAAAAGCCATGTAAAGATTGAAAATTCACAGAGTCTGGATTATGTATATTATTTTGACTGTGAAGGAGCTAAGTAACCAACATATATATTTTAAAGGTATCTTGAATTCAAAATATGGATCTAAGGATATGTTGCTTTGGAACAACACATCCACAGAGGATGAGAACCTATGGCTTAATTCTAGACTAATGTGGTTTGATGTCTAAGACTCCCTGAAAGGTCACCTTGAATACCCATTAACAATTACTTTGCCCAGTAAACAGCAGGAAGTAGTTTGGAGAAGAACTATGCTCACATTCCCAAATATTGTTTATAAATGTTTGTTTACATTTAAAGGGAGATATGCTATAGAGATTTGCATTGGTATGGATCTGTTGCAGGGAGCAGGGCCCCTTGTTTATTCCTGCCGCCCAGCTAGCTTAGCTCTGAAATAACCACACAGAAACTCTATTCATTAAAACACTGCTTGGCCCATTAGATCTAGTTTTTTGTTGGCTAATTCTTACATCTTAATTTAACCCATTTCTATTAATCTGTGTATTGCCACATCACTGTGGCTTACCAGCAAGATTCTAACCAGTGTCCGTCTCAGGCAGATGATCCATGGTGTCTCTCACTCTGCTCTTCTTCCCAGCATTCAGTGCTGTCTTCTCTGCCTACCTAAGTTCTGCCCAATCAGGCCCAAAGCAATTTCTTTATTCATTAACCAATGAAAGCAACACATGAACAAAAGAACCTCCTACACCATGAATCTTGGTTTATTGATACAAATTTAAGGACAACTTTGTTATACTGTGTATATGTATTTCTGATCTTTATTAAGGTATTGTGTTTGCATAGCTTATTTTAAAATGTAATGTATAATTACAAAATATAGGTTAATAGAAAATCATCTATAATAGTCAAGCTTATAGTCATGTTAGTTAGGTTTTCTAGATATATAAAAGATATATTTCAGTTAGATAGGTATTCTTCAAATCTTTCAGAGACCTTCAGAATATGGCATTTAAAATGTTTTAATAACAGGACTTTTCATAACAATTAGACACTTCTGTTCCTAGCAGCACTAATTACTTCAAGAGGAAGATGGGCATCAAAAAGGCTCCTTATGAAGTTTGTTAGCCATTTGGGTAAGAAATTTGTTTTGCATGGACTGCTTTGATGGTATGCTATGTGAACTGGACATGTAGGACCCACAGAGAAATGATTGATGAACATGCCTAAAAGTGAGATGGTCCTTCAGGGTTCCTGCTTCATGAAAGTGTCTGCAAGACATTCTGCAGGATACAGAAGAAAATGACTGACAAACTTCCAATATAGGCAGAACTGTCTTTGAAAGTTCCTACTTTGTGGAAAAGTCTGTTGGATACTATGGGCCCATAGGCTGAAGATGAATGCCCCCAAAGGTACAAAAGAACTTTGGTTGACTGTCCAAGTAGCAAGATGTCTCTGTAATTTCTAGAGTTTTGGAAATTGTTTAAAATGCACTTTCTGGGGCTGGAGAGATGGCTCAGAGGTTAAGAGCACTGACTGCTCTTCCAGAGGTCCTGAGTTCAATTCCCAGCAACCACATGGTGGCTCACAGCCATCTATAATGAGATCTGGTGCCCTCTTCTGGCCTTCACACAGACAGAATATTGTATACATAATAAATAAATAAATCTTTAAAAAAATGCACTTTCTGTTTACTTAGGTAATATTATATCCTTATGGAGTCTTTGATGGAGTTGAAGAATAGATAGTAATAATATAGTTTTCCTTAGTTATAATAAAAGATAAAGTAGATATAAACATTGCAACTATAATTGTTGCTTGATACCTGTTTTGTTATATGTAATTTTACTATGTTAAAGTTAAAACCTTCCTTTTTTATTTAAACAGAGAAGGGGAAGTGATGTGGGATTCCCCTCTGTATGCTGTGAATACCATTGATTAATAAAGACACTGCTTGGACCTATAGCAAGGAAGAACTTAGCTAGGTGGGAAAAACTAAACTGAATGCTGGGAAAAAGAAGGGCAGAGTTAGGAGAAGCAATGGAGTCGCCTCCAGAGACAGACACTGGGAACTTTACCTGGTAGGCAACAGCCATGTGGTGAATCACAGATTACTAGATATGGGTTAAATTAAGATGTAAGAGTTAGCCAAAAGAAGTTAGAGCTAATGGGCCAAGCAGTGATTTAATTAATATAGTTTAATTAATATAGCTCTTGACAAGGTGAGCATGGGGTTTTCAGCCAGGGAACCATGTAAGTAAAGGACATACAGCCCCTGCACATCACTGACATATGGGACACTGTACCTTCCTTCTGCCTCTCTATACCAACACCTTACATGGCTGGGGAAATAGGAGCCTTGACTTTTTCATTCTCCATACCCAATGGATTCAGGGGCTATAGAGCAGGGACACTCCCAGCCAGCTACACAATGCTTCTTGGGATCAAACACGATTCTCTCCTCTGGGTTTGTTCGGTAAGAGCTTGAAAAGGAAGAGTAGGACTGAAGGGTCCTGAAGAGGCCCCACTTCAGTGACTAGATCTCTCTCTAAAGATTGTGGGAATGCCTTGTGATGTCCTTCTGTGCATGTGTTGCTCTCCTGGTTGATGAATAAAGTTGTTTTGGCCAATGACTTAGTAGAGTGAAGCCAGGTGGGAAATCTAAATAGAGATAAAGAGAGAGAGTGGGCAGAGTCAGGGAGACACCATGTAGCTGCTGAAGGAGAAGGACATGCCAGAACCTTAGGAAACTTACTGGTAGGCTACAGCCTCGTGACAATACACGGATTGATAGAAATGGGTTAATTTAAGATGTAAGCGCTAGCTAGGAATTTGCTAGAGTGTTTGCTCAAACAGTGTTGTAATTAATATAGTTTCTGTGTGATTATTTGGGTGTGAGCAGCCAGGAAATGAATGAGCCCTCTCCTACAACAGTCTTGTCCTAAGACAAGACCAGGAGGCATGCATACACAACACAAACACTCTTAAGATGAGAGCAGCAGACATGCATACACAATACACTCATATCCTCCCATAGCACATTCACCACTCACAGACACACACACCCTACACACATGTACACCACCAAACAAACACAAACACACAAAATACATATACCACCACATACACAGTACATATACACAGACCACACAACTGTAACATGAAGGAGCAGCTTGTTGGGGTTTCTGTCCTGCCCAGTTCCCACAGTCATTAGGTCCCAAAGAATCACACAGAGGTCTACATAAGTTATAAAACTGATTGGCCCATTAGCTCAGGCTTCATATTAGCTCTTATAACTTATATTAGCCCATTATCCTTTTCTATGTTAGCCACATGACTCAGTACCTTTTTTCAGTGGGGCAGGTCACATCCTGCTTCTTCCGTGGTCTGGGAAGGAATGCCGAGGGAGCTTCCTGCTTCCCAGAATTCTCCAATTCTCCTTGCCCCGCCTCTACTTCCTGTCTGGTTGTCCCATCTATACATCCTGCCTGGCTAATGGCCAATCAGCATTTATTTAAAACATAATTGACAGAATATAGAATTGTCCTACACCACACGACACTCCCACACATACTATAACAAACACACATAGGGCCTTCAAATTCACTACAGGAGTTCCTTCCCCTTTCCATTGATATATACACAAACCCCATAGAAAATTAACTAGGATCCACATAGTCTGTCTTCTTTCAATGACCCATTTATAGATCTGCATCATCCACCCTTTGTGCACAGCTTCTTTTATCTACTTGCTGTAGAACAGATGTCTTTTCATCTTCCTAAGTGTAGCTCTATCTCATTCTTTTTAATAGCTGCCTAATATTCAATTTAAGGGTGACACAGTTTATTTAACTGTTCCCCTATTGATGGAAATTTGAGTTCACAGATTTTAATGGGACGATGACATTCTATTTTGTGATTCTGTCATAATTTATTAAAGCATTCTACTATTGATAGATACTTAGGCCTGTGCAGAGTTTCCTATTACATAGTGCTTAATCAGCATCCCTGCACATATATCTTTATAATGTTTTTATCTTTTTGATAGATTCATAAAAGTGAGATTGCTTGAGCAAAGGATATGCAAATGCAGTTGATTAGATAATGCCAAATAGTTGCCCCAAATTTTGTATTCATGCTTGCTCCTGACAATAGTTATGGCATTGTCTATTTTATCATACCCTCAGCCAGGATCCACACCACCAATATATTGCATGATAATAATCAGATCTGGAAAACTCTTCTATCATTATTTACTTCTGTATTCCTTTAATCAATAGTGTAGTTGATCCTGTTTTGGTGGATTTATTTCTCATTTGTACTTCTTGTCTGTGTCTTGTCCTCATCTATTTTGGGATTCAATTGCTATGGTTTTTTGATAAGTTGGATTTCTCTGAATATGTGATATTAATATTCAGTCTGTTGTGAATGTTTCTGTCCCTAGTCTGCTACTTGTCTTTTAGTTTTTTAAGTCTGGTTATCATTGAAAACTAATTTATAATATTTCATAGCCAAACATATCTGTTTCTACCTCCCTTCTTCTCTCTCTCCCTTCCAACCCCCTTCTCTCCTGGGTTCTCATGCAGCCAAGGATGACCTTGAACCCCCTAGGAAGTTAAGGATGACCTTGGACGTCTGAACCTCCTGCTTCCACTTCCAGAGAGCTATGATTATATGTGGGCACCACCAAGCCAGGTTTATGTAGTGCTTAGGGCTGAACCCTGGCCTTTGCTTGTGCCAGGTAAATGCTCTACCTACGGTGCAACCTCCCAGCCTTTCTCCCTCTCCTTTTAGTTCTGCGTAGTTCCACACTATGAGCGCGATCCCTCATGTTTCCTTCCACTACTGTTTTGGAGTTTGTTTTTGTCTATTTTTATTATTTGGAGGTTTCTGGGGGCCACTGCACAGGAGCCCTGCCACTGAGGTACCACATTAAGCTTTTTAATTTTTTTTACACAGATGTCTTCAAGAGAGATTTATTGTCTGTCATGCTGGTACTATCTTGTTCCGATTTCTCTAGGTGGATTAGTCTCTTGCTTTCGTTGTACATATTTAGAGGAATGAACCACTTTTCCCTTGCTAATTTGACATGCTACTTTTATCATGGACTGTGGATGCACACACCTGCTTGGATTGGTTTCTGAGCTATCATGCCCCACCCCCATTGTCTGTGTGGTACAAGACTCACATTAGGTCATCCTTATAAACTGGGGATCTTTGGATGTCCCCAGGTTTCTGGGAGATAAAATGATGGGTTACATTTTTTAAGTTACAGGGACTGCAGGGAGTATTATAGGGAGCAGAAGGTGGTGGAGATGATGGCACTTTAGCGGTCTTTGTTGAAAAATGCTACAGTGGTATCTAATATGTTGCACGCTATCCATCTATAAAACAAAATGATACAAACAAGCAAACAAACAAACAAATAAACAAGCACCTCCAATTCCAAGCAGATAAAACACATTGTTGGACATGGTGCTTTTCGTTAGGAGAAAATTTAAATTTTTCACACATTCAGGAAGAAATCATCGTAAGATTTAATGAAAACTCAAGGCCATAAAATCACTTCTAATGGAGCAGAATGCCCTTCAGGAGACTTAAATTCTTCTTGCAGCCCCCTCATTTGCATTTACAGGCAGATAGCATCCACCTGGAGGAACAGGGAGAGAAGCTGTGCCCAGAGGTGGGCAATCCCACAGGTTGGGCTCTGGAGCCTGTTCTGTGACTGTCTCAGGGAGGGAGCCCTTGCCTGTCTCCCCTCTGCCTTTAAATCTTGAGATCTTGTGGGACAGTGGGAAACTTCCCTTTCTCCCAGCAGGAGAGTGGAGACAGTATAGGTGTAAATCTCAGGCTGCTGATTGCTGGAGCCCACAAACTCTGCCTTGTAAATAATTCACTTCCGTGCTGGAAATCTGCATATGAGGATGGAATGTCGTTTATAACTCTAGGATATTGGCCTGCCTGGGAACAGCTTTTCAATCCCTGCCACTCATTAAGTGTTGTGAAGGAAGAAAGAACATACACGATGTAGGATAAGCTCGCCAGAGTGAGCTCAGCTCTTGCCCAGGCTGCTCAGCAATATGCAATATGGGAAATAGGACTTGGGTGAGTTTGCAGGGTCACTACAAACCCACCTACTAGAGGGAGGAAACACTCTTGCCCATAGGCCCTTCACACTATGATGTGAATGCTAAGGTTGCAGAGAAGATAGACACTGCCCAATAGGGACTTATTTCCCCCAAGTGCTGGGACCACATAGAGGAGTTGGTTTTTGTTGATGGGACACTTTTCTCTCCATCTTAACTGTGGATTGGATATGGAAGAAATTCAATATCCAAATAGAGTTTTAAGTCTTAACCCAGGGTCTTTGGTAGTTGCACCTTTTTTCAGTTGTTCCATTGTGCTCGTGCATAAGCACACACACACACACACACACACACACACACACACACACACGGACACACGGACACACTATGCACACGCATACACAGATATGCAGGCGCCTGTATATGTATATATGCATATGTGTGTATATATGTATATGTATGTGTGAGTGTATATATGTGTGTGTGCAAGTGTGTATGAGTGTACAAGGCACATGTTAGTTACCATTCTATCCTTTAAAACAAACAAACAAACAAACAAAGCCACAGCATACTATGAGTTCGGGGGACCTGTGTTTGCAAGAGGATTGCTCTGCTGATCGACCAGCCTTGTCAGCTTACTTGCTCTAGGTTTGATATGAAGACTATGGACATCTTCAGAGCAGGAGAGAGACAGAGTTTTGCTTTGTCCTTGTTGCTCTTGGCTGAAACAGATTGCAAATATCTCAATGGGAAAACAGGAGGGTTTTTTTTTAACCTATGAAGGAAAGAAAAATTAATATGACCCTGGCTTGATGACAGGCCCCCGAAAATGTCTGGTCCACTGGAACCTTAGTTAGGCACAGCTGTACCACCCTGTAGCTGAACTCATATACTGAGCTTTCGTGGACTGCTTCCCTAGAGACTTCCTGCTAGGCACACCTGGGAGTCTTCTTGATGACACTTGGTCTGTTGTGTTGGAAGGTGTCGCCAGTGGTGTAGGAGGTCCTTCTGTATTTGTGTTGCTTTCATTGGTTGAATAAAGAAAACTGCCTTGGCCTTTTGATAGGGCAGAAATCAGGTAGGCAGAGTAGACAGAATGGAATGCTGGGAAGAAGGCAGTGTGGCAGATGCCATGTTTCTCCTGCCTGAGACAGATGCTGGTTAGGAATCTTTCCCAGTAAGCCACGACCTTGTGGTGACATACAGATTATTAGAAATGGGTTAGATCAACAGTGAGAGTTGGCCAAGAAGAGGCTAGAACTACTGGGCCAGGCAGTAGTTTAAATGAATACAGTTTCTGTGTAATTATTTTGGGGGTTAAGCTAGCCAGGCACTGGGAACGTGGCCCACTCCTCTTACTACACACCAGCATTAGGCGACCTTGGGTTCTGAACTCTAACTGATGCACGGCCGTCCTGCCTTCTAGAGAGCTCTGGTGATGGCAGTGGCAGCACACTGTGTTTGGCATCTTGCTCATCTGCATGGATCAGGGTCCATCATGGATGCAGAGTACTGTGGGATGTCTTCCAGACAGTCACTGGTTGCTATCCAGTGTCTGTACTCTCATAGCTGACTACAAATTGATTGCTCAATAATTGTTCTAGTGTTGTTTTGAAACCACTAAGCTAATCATTTATCTCCTTCTCAAAATATGCTGCATTTACCCTTTCCCCAGTCTCCAGAGATCTCCCTCTTGTCCTGAGGCAATTCCTTGATGACATCAGTCATGTAGGAAAGCACCGACAATGTGGGGGAAAGAGGAATATGGTGATCATTTTTATAACTGAAAGGAATTAACTATTATTATAGTTTACAACATTAGGCTTTTTAAGCTTCATGGATAAGTATATATAGGCAATGTTCATACTCCATATTGTGTTTTGTTTAGATCCTACAAATATACATTTCTATATCTGAAAATAAGTAATAAGAGAATCATGATTTTCATTGAGTTATCTAATACAACTCCTCTAAAAGATTTATTTTTATTTTTAATTATGTGCATGTGTTTGAGTTTATAGATATACATATGTATATATACACACACATATATATAAACATGCACATAATTAAAAATAAATGTATATATATATGTACACACACAGGTATATTTATGAGTGAAGGTACCTGAGGAGGCCAGAAAGGGCATTACCATGTCCCCCAGAGCTGGAGTTCTAGGTAGTTATGAGCTGGCCTGGGTCCTGTATACTAAACCAAGGTCTTCTTGAAGAACAGCAAGCCCTCCTAACCACCAAGCTGTTGTTTCTCCAACCCCTAAAATAAGATAGCTGACTCAGAGGATTCTGAATACTCTAAATTAAAAGTAGATTGAACAACACTCCAGGAAATAGGTCTCCTTATCATTCTGAGGGCACTGGGTTGAAATATTTCTTAGGTTTTTTAAAAATATAGTAACAAGTCAAAGTTAAACACATTATAAAAGAGACCTTTGACTACTGTTGTTTTAGTGTTCTGATGAGATTTGAATATGTAGGTTATTTAATGAATTAAAATATATATACACACATGTATATATTTTGACAAAGTACAGTTTTCTCAGATCTTCCCATGTATTATGACTTTATTAGAGGGGACAGCTCATGGATGGTGAGTTGTGTAATCTTGATGCTGCATTTCACTCTCCTGAGAGTAGATTGATTGACAGTTGATTGAAGGACAGTCAACCAAAGCTTTCCTTAACTAAAGTCAGGAGCAGCACAAGAGGGTCCACTCTCCCATCTTGTGGTCCATATAACACTTTCTTAGCTAGAGCAACAAGACAAGTAAAGAAGATAAAGGATGTAATAGACAAGGAAGAACTCAAACCATCCTCATCTGTGAGCGATGTGGTTCTATTTATATATAAAATACCTCACAAGGAGAAACCCCTTACACCTGGCAAACACACTGGATAAAGTAGCAGGATATAAAATTAACACAGAAAAGGAACCTTCTTATACACCAACAATGAGTTTACCAAGAAAGAAACCAGGGGACCATATCATTTATAATAGTCATTTTAAAAACAGCAAAAATCGTGGAATAAATCTAAACAAGGAAGTGAAAGACTTCTATAAGACACTGTAGAAGAAATAAAAGAAGAAGATATATAAAGATGGAAGACAGCCATGGTACTAAAAACAATCTACAGAGTCAACACAGGATCTATATAAAATTCCAAATCAATTCTTAACAGAATTTGAAAAACAATCTTAAATTTCATTTGGAACCATGAAAGAACATGACAACCAAAAATCTCCAGACCTGCTAGACAGACAAATGACCTGCTAGACAAATGACCTGCTAGAATGGTCAGCACCTCTGATTTTATGTTACCTACAGAGCTAGAGCACCAGAGCAGTGTGACACTGGCTTCAGAACAGACACAGTGAGCGACAGAATAGAACTGAAGAACCCAAAATAAGTTCACAACCCTACAGTCCCTGATCTTAGACAAAGAGGCCAACGATCTATATTACAGAAAACACAGCATCTACAACAAATGTCACTGGTCAAACTGCATAGCTACATACATGTAGAATGATAAGGCCCAATCCTTATCTCTTATCTTACACAAAACCCAGTTCCAAATAAATAAAGGACACAAAAATGACCCTAAATTGATAGGGATCCTGATAACAGAGGCAGTAAGACCAAGAATTAAAAAGTGGGGTTTTGAACCAGGCAGTGGTAGCACACGCTTTTAATCCCAGCACTCGGGAGGTAGAGGGAGGCAGATCTATGTGAGTTTGAGGCCAGCTTGAACTACAAGAGCTAGTTCCAGGACAGGTACCAAAGCTACACAGAGAAACCATGTCTCAAAAAAGAAAAAAAAAGGTGGAGTCTCATATACATTTTTAATCCCAGCATTTGGGAATTTGAGAGGCAGAGGCAGTTGGATATCTATGATTTCCAGGCCAGCCTGGTCCACAAAATGGACAGGACAGCCACGGACACAAAGAAACCCTATCTTGAAAAAGACAAAAGAATAAAACAAACAACAAACAAAAGTGGGATCTCATGAAATCAAATAGCTTCTGTAAAATAAAGGAGAGTGCCACTGAGTGAAGAGACAGCCGGAAGAGTGGGGGAGGCTTTCTAAGATACACATCTGACAGACAAAACAAAAAACTGCATGTCAAGAAAATAAACAATGAGAAATGGGATCTAGAACCAAGGGAGAGTTCTCAAAAGACGAAGCACAAGTGGCTGAGAAACATTTTCAAAACCTCTTCAACTTAGGGAAAAACAAATTAAAACTAAAGTGACTTTACTTCATCTCAGTCAGGATGTCTAGGATCAAAACAAAGTGAACAAATAACAGAAAAATAACCAAAGGACAGCGGGTGCCAGCATGGGTGTAAGAAAAGGGAGCCCTAGTCACCGATGTGGAGGAAGTGTAAACTGGTGCAGACACTATGGGAATAAGTGTGCAGGTCCCTCAAAGGCTGAAAATGGATCTGCCCCGAGGTCCAGGCGTATCACTCTTGGGTGTATACCCAAAGAACTCCATTGTCTTTTGTAACGCTACCTGTTCATCCACGTCGATTGCTGCTCAAGAGTCACAATAACCAGTACACAGGAACAGCCTAGATATCCAGCAAGTGATGAATGGGAAATAAAATTTGGTACATTTAGACATGGAATATTATTCAATCATTAAGAAAAACAAAATTATAAATTTTCAGGTAAATGAGTGAATTTGGTCACAACTACTCTGAGTGAGTTGACCCAGACACAGTAAAACAAATGTCACATTTTTTCTTATTTGTGGATGTTATATTTGAATCTTCAGATATGTGTGTTACCTTTGAAATACTCGCAGAGGTCAGGAGTTAGTAAGTGGTCATGCGGAGGGAAACTTAAGGAAGAGAAGACAGACTGCGCTGTGTTAAAAGGGATAACACAGAGGAAGGGTTAAACTGGCTGTGAAATGGAATGGCACGGCAAAGAAGGAACTGTATGGAGAGATAAATAGTACTGAAGACCTTTTAAAAAGAGGCTTGTGGGGCCCTGCTTCTGGAGAAGCTCTCCAAAATATATATGAATAAAAAGTTTAAGTGGAGTTAGCCTATATGGTGGCTTGAGTGAGAATGGTCTCACAGGCTCCCGCTGTTGAATACTTGGCCCCAAGTTGGTGAAACTGGGAAGGATTAAGAAGTGTGGCCTTGTTGGAGGAGGTGTGTCACTGGGGATGGGCTTTGAGATTTCAAAATAATACAATTTTCAGTCTCTCTCTCTCTCTCTCTCTCTCTCTCTCTCTCTGCCTCATGGGGTTGTTCTTCAAGATGTGACCTTTAAGCTATTGCTTCAATGCCATGTCTGCCTGTCATGGTTTCACACCACTAAGGCCACGAACTCTAACTCTCTGAAACAGTAAGACCCACATTTTATGTTTTCTTTTATAAGTTGCCTTGGTCGTGGTGTTTTACCAAAGCAGCAGAAAAGTAATGAAGACAGACTAAAACAGGGCAACAATGCCCCAGATAGTCACTCCACAGTTACATATAAAAGGTCCAGTGACAGAAATGAGTTAAATGTTTTAGAATTGTTGGCTAGTGAGAGCCCATAGACCCCAAATATTACAAGCGATTGCCAATACTCTTGGATACCCTCCAGAACTTGGCAGGAAGATACTATTGCTAAAGACATTCCATACATTGGTCACAGAGTACAGAAAGATCAAGTAGCAGTAACCTCAAAGCCTCATTCCATACTGGTTAGCTTTCAAAGTATTGGAAAATGCTGTGTATGCTTTGGGAGGAGAAAAGGAATCATCACTCCTACTGACCTGGCTAGTGATAGATAGGGGAGGGCCCAGCTCACTATGGATTGTGCCACCCCTGGATGATAGTCCCAGTTCTGTGGGAAAGCAGACTGAGCAAGCCATGGGGAGCAAAATCCAATAAGCAGCATTCCTTCATGGCCTCAGCATCAGCTCTTTCCTCTTGGTTACTGCCCTGTTTGAGTTCCTGCCTTGGTTTCTTCAATGGACTGTGTGGCCCAGGATATATAAGCCATATAAACCCTTAAACTATTTTGGTCACGGTGTTTTGTCACAGAAATAGGAACCCTAGGTAAGACACGTTACCAGCTGTGAACTCTGAAAGCGATAATGATGACTGACTTGGCACGATATGCCCACTGGTACAACAGTGATACCAATGTCATGGGAACAACCAATCACCTTGTGATTGAGCTTTTTAAGGCCACTGAAAATTGAATCCCATAACAGGCATTGTTTTGGGGGTCAAGAACCTGTGACGAGATGGGTTATTATTGTTTTGCTAAAGGAGCATAGTATGGATCGAATAACTCCTGATGACTTGCTGTTATACCCATAGATCAGGGCATCTGTTAATTCTCCTCAGAGAAGCTTCTTTTTGCAGATGATGATGGACACAGAAACTCGTGCTGGTGAAGGTGCTGACAGCGAAACTGTGGAATGCTCAGCCCTAGATGGGACATCTCTGTCACACCCTCTCCTCTCTAGGCTCAGTTAAGAGTCAGAGGTGCCCAGAAGAAAAGAGTGTTTCCTAGACACAGTAGAGCAGATGTATGTATGAACCCATAGCAGTCAGGACAGCCCCCACAAGACCTGTGCAAACTCAAGCCAGATGAAAATCTCAGCAAGGAAAGAGGAATGAAGTCTCACCTCTAGCTAAGGAGTTAGTGGCAACTGATAGCTGCTAGGAGAATGAGAATCGGTCTCATTCAGGGTGTCTCCCTGGTAGGTTGGCCACACTCCAGCAAAAGGCCACCCAAGAGCATATGGGCAGCACAAACTGTCCTTTCCGGGTTAGAAAGAAAGGACACAAAGTTGAGCGGGTAGGACATCAGGAAGTAGCTAGAGGAGAAGAATGGACATTATTAAAATAGACTGTAGGAAACTCTCAAGAACTAATAAAGCATGAAGACCCCTCCCACCAACACATTCCTCAACAACAGCCAGTTAAGGACATCACTATCGGGAGAAGCTATGTTTCACAGGAAGGGAAAAGGACACACATAGCAAAGCAGACATGACATCCCTATGAGCGCCCCTAAGCATTCTCTGGTCAATATTGCTTCAAGAAATGGAAAAGGTAAGCGGGGCGGTGGTGGCGCACGCCTTTAATCCCAGCACTAGGGAGGCAGAGGCAGGTGGGTCTCTTCCAGTTTGAGGTCACCCTGGTCAACAAAGTGAGTTCAATGACAGCCAGGGTTTCTCTGTGTAGACAAACAAAAAACAAAATGAAAACAAAAAAAAAAAAAAAGAAAGAAAAGAAAAGAAAAAATAAGCCCAAATGATTTCTTTAAAAGCAACTGATGAGTGCAAAATTCTGGATGGCTCTTCTGGGAATTAGGTGATCTTTGTAGGTTCAGAACCGACTGGCTCTGAGAGGAGCTGGATCAGGCTCCTCACCAGGGAATCAGGTTGAGATAGGATGCTCTCAGCTACCCCTCCCTCGCAGCAAAGCTGCTCCCTTCTGCACATTAGCATTTTAATAGTCTACCTGCTAATAGGCTTCTGGCCTTGAGACACTCAAGTATCCAGGCAAAAGGAGAAAGATATGATTTCTAATGCAGCAGAAGTCTCAATTCCAGTTACGAAGGGATGGAATTGGTGGGTTTAATTATTATTGAAATATCTGCAGTCGCTTCTGAACTACCAAGGCTGGCTCCGACTCTCTTTAAATTTCAAATTGTCTTTAGCATACAATTTTGGTTAGAGAGTATTGCTCTGTGCCCTATTCACAGATGAGTAAGGCTTTTTAAAAAATTCAATTAAAATAAAATATACGTAAGTAAGATCTGTAGGGTTTGATTCAGCCATGCTTTAACGTTGTGGAACTGTCATCAAGGGGGATCTGAATGGATGGAAGCTTAAGAGGGTTTTATACCTGGCTGAGGAGGGCAGGATTAAGGACAGTTGCTGCAGTTCTAGGTCTAATCTATTCTTTCATTTACTTTGCCCTGTGTTTGTGACAAGCAGGTTGTTTGGGGGCTGTTATTCAGGGATAAATAAAAATAAAATTGAGTTGGAGATGATGAAGTAGAAAGGGATATCGGGGTTCATATTGAACCCTAATTCCACGACTTTGTGGTTGACGATTTCCAGGGACTGCCTGTTCTGTACAGTACACCATCAGTGATGCTACGGGATGCTTGGAAGAAAACTCAAGAGGCATCTTAACGCAGGTCCTAAGAGCAGGCATAATTTTCATTTTATCCCTAGGGTTGATGATGTCTGAACTGTGTGGTGGTTCTTCGGCTTTTCCATAGAAGCTGAGCTGGGAGAGTCTTTTGTTCTGCCTGTGTTGAGCATGAAGTGATTTTTCTGCAAATGTGACTGACTTGAGTAAAATAAAAATCTCCCCCACAAAAAAGATCAACACACATACAAAAAATAACATTAGGTCCCATGAAGAACTTCCAGAAACATTGCATGGTCCCCAAAGGCCATGGACAGTTGCTAATGTCCAAGTACTGCAATGTCCTGTGATGGTGGAGCCCCAGGAGGTTTGAGAGGTGAGCAGCTGGTTTTTACGCAAACTTGAAATGGACTAGAGTCATTTGGGAAGAGGGTGCCTCAACTGAGAAAATGCCCCTGCCAGATTGACCTACAAACCCAACAAGCCTACTAATTTTAAAAATTAATGATTGATAAGGAAGAGCCCATCTCACTGTGCATGGTGCTATCCCAGGCTGGTCGTCTTGATGCGTATAAAAAAGTAGGAAAATTATGATAAGAAAGTCAGCGATCAGTTTTCTTCTGACTTTCCTGGCTTTCCTCAGCAATGCGCTGTAAAATGAAAATATAAGCAAACTAAACCATTTCCCCCAAGTTGCTTTTGGTCATGGTGTTTATCACACCAATAGAAACTTAACTAAGAAGAGGCTGTCTTCCAGAAAGGAGATTTCAATAACAAACTGTACATGAAACATCGTGTACGGTGACAGCATTTGGGGATCCCCTTCTGGGGTTCTAAAGTACTGGCTGTGCTGAGACCTGGGTCTGCTGGCAGGACTGGGGTGGTGATGGGCGGGGCAGCCACACTGGGGAGTGGGATCACTGTGGTCCACAGGTAGGCCCGTTAGCTCTCCGGCATGAGTTGATGAGGAGGGATAGGTCAAACAGCTCCGTTCCTGTTTGACTCTCTTTCATGTGGAGCTGAAGGTCAGGCTGGGACTTCAGAAGAATGACAAGATAGATCTAAGGCACTCCAAGCAGGTCTCTGGAGCAAGATGGCCAGTTTCCCACAGGTAGCTTGTGCAGGCTGCCAGCCATCAGAGAAGCCATCTACCATGTCTAGCAGAGACTAACTTTGTATGAAGTGTGGTATCCATCCCCATGTTTACAAACCTCCTTATTACTAGGCTTTATTTTCTAACTTTATTTCACTTGCTTTGATACTTAGTCTTTTGAAATATCAAACCTCTTATAGGATCTGGGAAATCCCACTCAGACAATACTAACATTTTATTATTTTTACGCAAGTATTATGAACTAACTCCTGAAAGCATCAGGGCCCTCTGGTGTCCACAGGCTACTTCGCTGTCTTCTACTGCAACAGTGGTAGCAGTGGAAATAAAGGGACCACTGGGTTGAGTTCAGAAACTAGCGCTCAGGCCAGTCTCCCTGGCGAGGTACCAAGACACCCAGATATCCAGCTAGAGCTACCCACTCATCAGGGCCAAAAGAGACCACCATGATACCCGAATACCGGAATGGGATAAGCTGCTAAGCACCTGTAGAAAATTCCAGGAGTTATCATCTTTCCCCTCCCTCACCACAGAGCCCTGGCACGAGGTACACACTGAGGGAAGAAATTATACATTGCAGAAAATCAATTTAAAATAATTACCTTGGCTCCTGGCTGGAGAGGTTTTGGTCTGGTTCCTGGTTGGCTGTCTCTATCTTTGGGCCTGGGGAAGAACATGGTGTTAGTCACAGTGGTGGGACTATATGGCGGGACAGAGGCTGCTCACCTCATGGTGGCCAAGAAGGAGGGAGGGATATAGGGATGTAGAGGTGGAGGAAGGGGTGACAGGGAAGGAAGAAGGGGAAGGAAGCAGAGGGAAGGTTATGGAGGAGAAAAGAAATAGAGGAAGATGGAGGAAGGAGGAAAAGTTGGAAGGGGCAGAGTAGAGAGACGGAGTGAAGTAGAGGGCAGGGCTGGGAACAAGAAACACTGCTTTGGTTTACGTCCTATTGCTGTGACAAGTGCCATGGCCAAAACCACCTATGAAATGGACCAGAAGGGCTCCTTTCAGCTTACACTTCTAGATGACAGGGCATCACTGTGGGAAGTCAGGGCAGAAAGTGAGATGGAAGCCATGCAGAAGCACGGCTTCTTACTGGCTCACTCACTGGCTCATGCTTGCTGGGCTTTCGTACACAGCACAAGCCCACCAGCCTATGGATAGTGCTGTCCACAGTGGGTGAGGCTTGTCCACGTTGTCATCAATGAAGACAAGTCTCACAGATGTGGTCATAGGCCAGTCTGAGCAAGATAATTTTTAACTGAAATCTCTTCTTCCCAGGTGACTCTAAGTTGTTTAGAGTAGATAATAAAAAATAACCGGGACACACATCCTTCACAGACATGCTCTCATTCCTCCAGTTAGGCCCCACACCCCAACATCCACTCAGCTAACAACTTACGGGTAAATCTATCCTTTTTCAGCACCTGTGGGTTCCAGTCTTCTCCCAAGAGAGCCACCATCAGGGATCCAAGCCATTAACATATGAGTCTGTGGGGGACATTTCATTTCCAAACCATAACTCCTAGAGATGTAGCCAAGAGACACGGAAACAACTTATTCAAGAACTTGCACACACACCTTAGGAGCAGCCACGCGCTTCGTGACTGTCTAAAGGCATGAGTGACTCGAATGTCACTCAGCTGATGATGAGACAGTCTGCCCTTGTCCTGGAACAGCTGACCCAAGCTGTGCCAGGATGAACCACAAAAATCCAAACCAAACCAAACCAACCAAACAAAACACCCGAAAAACGAGGAACATTGTGTTGAGTGTGAGCCAGCTGCTGTGGGCAGATGTGAGTTTCTATGAAATGTCCTGAGCAAGTTAAGTCACGTGATCAGAGCGGCTTTTGGGGCTGGGAGAGTGAGAATAAGGAAAAGATGAGCAAAGACCATGGGTCTCCTCATAGGGTGATGAAATCATCCTAAAATGAGAGAGAATAAAGGTTACTCCACTTTGAGGCTATTTTAAGAACCGCTGAATTGAATGCTTCAGGGTAAATTTTATGGTGCATAAATTATACCTCAATCTGTTGTTAAATAACAATTTGGTCCTTGTATTATTAAAATTGTGCTAAAGATTTTAAGAAGACCACGTTCATATTGGCTGAGCTCAGTAGGTTTTGCCATGATATCAGATCAGTTATGAGAATTAAAATCATACATAAAATATATGCCAAGCGCTAATTTTTCACAAATTTTAGAATATTGAGCACACACCCCTTAGGAATTTCTCAGAACTGCCATTTGTGGATCTTAATACTTGCAGGGTATTCAAGGTTGTGCCACCTGTTTCCAAACAGAGTCATGCCCAAGGCCTCTGTCACCGTGAAGCATGTGGGGTGATTTCCCTGCTCTCTACAGAAGCAAGAGAGCAAAGCGCAGGGAAACATGTGGCAGGGAACTGTTTCCCAAACAGTTGATTCTAGAAAGTTTCTTCTTCTCGTTTTACCTCATAGTTCTTGCCTTTCTTTCCCTCTCCTGTTTCTGCACCTTCAAGGAGTGTTGATTGAATGAGGTTAGACTCCAGTTCCAGGTTTTCCCCACGAAGGTGGCCACACGATGTGTAATCTCTAGCCATGCGTGTGGGTTTTGACCATGTAGCTTCTCACCTCTTGGGCCTCCCAGGGAGACTCTGTCCGAGTCTCATCATGACCCCTTGCCGTGATGCTGCTTCTTCAGGTTCAAGGCAGAACGTCATCCCTGACTATCATGACCTATTGATAGGAGTCACTGTTTATGCTACTGCCCAGAGGTTTAACAGCGCCCTGGAGTGTGCAAGTCTAGGAACTCGATTTCTTAGAGAGAGGGTGGATGAAGATCGCACAAGGCTTAGCGTCTGGGTGAGAAGCGTTGGTGTCAGAGCCGGGGAGTCCCAGAAGCAGCCCTCCTTCCTATGGTTCTTCAGATAACACCACATTCCTGCACTTCTTTAAGTTTCTCTTTAAGTTTCCAATATGATAAAGATAGAAGAGGTCCAGAGAGTGTGTTTAATGTAGAAACCATGGAAGGTCTCCACATCCCTGGGCCCCTGAGGTGAGGGCTGGCCTCTTTCATATTGCTGAAGAGAAAGACAGTCCCATTCTCTGTTTTCCCCAGGCCTGATAATTACCTGGCACAGACCACTTACCCCAAGATGATGGAGAAGGCCAGGAGATGACACTAATGTCAGATACCGAGGCTTAGCCCCGAAACTTGCTGGTTACCTCAGTTTCTGCTCACTGGAATATTAATTACTGAAATTCACAGCATTGCAGGGACTTCAAGTCTCCTCACAACCATTCACACAAAACCACAAAACCAGCCTTAAAGCCTTCTGTGAGGATGAGACACATTTTGTTTAGGACTGGAGAATTTAAGCCCTTATAAAAGAGAGGGGTGGGGATGTTACTCGGGGGTAAAGGATTCACTGTGTCCACACGAGAATTGGTGTCAGGATCTCTGGCAGCCACATAAGTGTCCGGTGGTGTGTGTCCAAAAAGTGTGGCGGCATGCCTGTAATTCCAGAACCAAGAAGCAGAGATGGGCTGGCTAGACTTGCAGTATTATCAAGCCTTGGGTTCCAGTAAGAGACCCCACCTCACTAGATAAGGCAGAGAGGAACTGAGGAAGACTCCAGTGTCAACCTCTGGTCACAATGTGATGAGCACATGCGCATACATACCTCCCCATACACATGTGCATGTCTAGCAAGGTAGGGAGGAGAATAACAGGAAGTGGATACTGCTGTCCTTCTCCCTTTGTCCCCTCTGCCAGTCTGTAGCTCTGGTGGAAACCCCTGCAAGCGCAAAGGCCACAGTGGGCATCTGTTGATCTGGCTGTTAGTGGTATAGAAAGGGTCTTCTAGGAATCTCACCTCAGAACGTCTCACTTGCTCATATATGATTGAATTATGAACGTTCCTCTGAGCAGCCATTGACCGCTCTGACATATGGGCAAATGAGAAGTTCATGCAGTGGTGTCAGTCACCAGAACGCAAACTGTCCAGCAATGGGTGCTTTTTATGCCTCTGCCTCTCCAGGAAGGAGAGCAGTATGTCTCTTGGAGGGCAGATATCATCCCTCATGATGGTTGCTCTGTAGGTTTGGCTGCCACATGGAAGATTGGAAGCCTGTGCTCTGCAGGAGAGGATCTCTGCTTAGGTGGACACTGGCCTCACAGACAGCCGTTTCAGTGTGGCATCTGAAGGACTCAGGCTACTCACTGACCTGTGTTCTAGAACTGGAAAAGCAGGCCTCGTCATCACCACAGTGGAGACAAGTCCTCCTTGCAGGTTCTCAGATGTGGAGACTTCCTCAGCCACGGCAGTGGAGGAGACAGATCTAGACTGACATCTGAATTAGGGTTGTGCAGTGTCGGTGGGTGGGTGAGGAACAGCATTGCTGGAAGAGAGAGCCAGAGAGGGCTCCTTCAGAGGAAACCCATCGGCCTGACCACCTGACCGGGAGCTGGAGATATGCAAACCTGTGGAGCTGGGTTGGGGTGGGTGGGCTCCTTCTTCCTATGGTGCCACCAGTCACCAACCATCCCTTCCTTCTATGATGCCATCTGACATCAACCATTCTGCAAGTACTTCATCCCAGTGGTTGGTTCATGTGGGGTTAGCAGCAGTGACCATGGAGACACCCTCTTGGTGACAGTGCTGCTGAGGAGTTAAGTGGCTCTGTGACAGCTGGCAGCTCTTCTCTGTATGGCCATCCTCGAAGGATCTGAACAGTGTGTGATAGCCACTGGTGGAAGCTGTGCAAGCAGGGACAGCCCTGAGGTTTACCATGGAGTTTTGCAGCTCAGTCCATTCTGTGGGTATGCATGCCCATATGCTAAGAGCCCAGACTGTGGATCTGAAGGGAACACATGCCTGTAAACTTTAACAAGCTTTGTGTGGATGGAAATCAGCTCTGTCTATATGCTTTCACAGAAACAGAAGAATCTGAATTTGGGGCCCTAGACAAAATTACAGACGTCTGTTTCCTTGGGAGAAAGCTGAGTGAGTTTTCTTAAGCCTGACAGTAGTATTCACAGGACTCTGTTTTCTCTTTGACTAGACTTCAAGTCCTGGTGGCACCAACGTCCTACTGTATGACCTTGGGAAGCTGACCTCTGTGTGCTTCCGTTTTTTTTCCTACATCATGGGCAGATTGCCGGGTGACCGGAGTGAAGCCACACTATGGGAACCCTCACTACGCAATGAATACTGGTGGCTGGGAGGAGGAGGCTCTTTCTCAGGGTCCTTTAACCCTTGTTCCCTAGGGACCAAAGATGGAAGTGTGTTCTAATTCCAAACAGCTTTAAGAACCAACTGGAGCTGATGAACTACGTAAAGGTAATCTAAAGTTCAGCGTGTTTTCAGATATTTAATTTCAAACAAGCGGGAATACCGCTGAACATCTGTCTCGCCACATTCTCTGCATCTGCTGAAACCTTAAACCACAGAGTGTGTTAATCCATGCTTGCTCTCCAGCAGGAAGAATGTGGCCACGCAACACTGGCATGCTGAACAGCAATGTATCAGATGGTGGGCGCTGTGGTTTGAATGTGGAATGGACGTCCTCATAGGTTCATGTGTTTGAACTCTTGGTCCCCAGCTCTGGTGCTCTTTGGGAAGCCTGTTTGGGGAGCCTTGCTGGAGGCAGTGGGTCACTGGGGACACACCTTGACTCTCTGCTAAGTCTCTCTGCTTCCTGACTATGAGCTGCCCCATGCTCCCATCTCCATACCTTCCTCATCACGACGGGCTATGCCCCCTCCCCTCAGACCATTAACCAAAATAATGCCTCCCCTCAAGTGGCTATTTGACAGGCTTTTGTTCACACACAGAAAAAGAGAAAAGTAGTTAGTACATTAGAAACCAGAATCCGTTTGGTGGTCGTCGTGGGTGTCGTTTATTCATTTGAACTCCTGCCTTCTTCCTCCCCATCCTGTTCTGCCCCTTGTCCTTTCTCCTTCTGTCCAGGCTAAATGAGCCCTCTCCCTGTAAGCTGTTGTCACCGTCCATTCTCAGGTGAAGCCTCGGTGACATGACGCGAACACGGATAACTCACGAGAAGCGTACCACTCACCAGAGCCGGCGACATTAAACAGGGCTTGTTGTGGTTAGAGAAATGTTCCGGCCATATGTAGGTGTTTAAAAACACCATTTGCTCGTTTTTATCATGTCACACTGCCATCTTCCCATGTCACTCAGTCTCCTCCCATGCCCATTAGGAGGCACGTAAAGGAACAACCTCACAATTTATGGGCCGAGGAACATGGCTAATTAAGACAGTGGCCTCTCTTCAGTCTCCACTGAATTAACCCCTGCTTTCTCTGTAGGCCGTCTCTCCAGATAGTTCCTAGGCAGAAGGGAGGTCTTGCTGCTGCAGCACTGGGGACTCTCCTAGCTCTGGTGAAGCCCTGGTGATAGATAGCCCAAAGGACCTTGCTTTCACTTTCTTCTCTGTTTTTCACCCCTTAAAAATGAGGAGAAACCCCATTCATCTTCCATGAAGAAAGCTTGCCTTGTGTCTGTTGTGGACTTCTCAGGCACAGGGTTGTGTTCACTCTGGGATGATGAGGACCGTGCTCAGCTTGTGTGACTCTGACCAAGCAGTCTTCCTCCAGTCTGCAGTTTCTTGTGGCCCAGCTGGTACACAGCTGTACAGGTCACTGGCTTCCGTGGTACAGACCAGCAAGGCAGAGATGAAGGAGCGAGAAGGAAGACATCTAATTTAGAGCTATACAACGCACAGGTGCTTTGCAGCCTTTTCCTCCCCTGCTTGGAGAGACCGGGTTCTACTTGAATTCCAACCCTCAGGGCTGCCTGGTAGCGCACGTGGCCACAACACCCATGCAGTTGTCACTCCACTAAGAACCGTCTGGTGTCCACTCCTCAAGCAGGACCGTTTTGTGTTCAGACACCCCTCAAACCTTCAGGTGGTGAAAAACATAGGAAATTACTCACTATGGCCCATGTACCAGCCCCAAGCCTTCTCTGCAGTCAGAATGAAACCCTGTCACCTCCAAACAGCCTCACTGGCAACAAGTCTTGATGCCTATTCTAGTTCACTCTTTGGTTACAGAAGTCCTCGTGACAACCCAGCTATCTTATGGAAATCCCCCATGGAAGCCCAACGTCCTCTGAGAAGTTTCCAAGAGGCAGCTCTTTTGGCTTCCAGAGACCACAGCTGACTGTGCCTGGAGTCCAGCCCACCAGTGGGGTCCTGTTCTTAGCTCTGAGCCTGGTGCGCCAAGGACATTGCTGCCAGAATGAATGGTCTCTCACTTACTGTGTGAATTCCCTTCGCTCTGGGGAGTCTTGGGAAATAATTTATTTTGTCCTGACGGGCACAGAACAGAAGCTGGGTCCAAAAAGGGTTCCCCAACAAGGTTTCCTCAGGAACGTCTCTGTGAAACTCTTGCTGGACTTAGGTGAGTCTTCAATCTGAAGTTAGAATCCAGGGCTCACAGGGAAGATCTGCAGGAGGGGCCTCCTGGGGATTAACTTTTTGAATGATACCTCTCTTAATTTCCTGTTGATAATTTAGCTGTGTTTAAGTCTTAAACAGGGATAAATTTTTGATAGGCTCTTTGAGAAGAAAAGAGAAACATAAGTTTAAGAATTTCTGTGGCTAAAATGTAAGTTAATAAAATTAGCTCAAGAGCAATTATAATAACCTAAGCATCATGTAGTTAAATATAATTTGCATAATTCCAGGATAGAACATGTTTAAGCTTTCAGAAATAAAAACCAATAAGATCAGCATTTATTGTTTTATTTTTGATTGCTTTTGAAAAATTATATTGATATTCCTTTGCATGAATAGGTCTCCTTGAGTAAATTATGATCAAAATTCAAAGCCATCATAAATTAACCGTGTTTTTTCCCGCTTTGGTATACAAGACTTTCCATTAAGCTAGCCCCATATAATATACCTTGGATGTGTTCAAGAAAGCCCTGTAAATTATAGTAAGTATTTAAAATGGTAAGTAGACATTGGAAAAGGCCACATTAGGATTAATGAATGAAGGGGCCCATACTGAAAACGCACTTGTAAATAAATAACACGAAAGGGAAAGATGGCACATTGTTAGGTTAGAGTTACAAGTAGAGCAAGATCATAAATTGCAGGGTGGCAGCAGAGTGTTCGCCACAGGACTCCAGTGGCATGGTAGTAGTTCTAATTGCTTTCTAGTTCAAACTTCCATCTTCATTGGTTTGGGTTCACCTCTGAGACGTCCTCTCGTGCTTTCCTTCCTCACCTGAGAACTCCCTTCTATCCCTCATCCAGGGAAGTGATCAGGAGAGCTGGCTTGATAGGAGAACTGGCCTTTCCCCTCAGAACTCCAGGACTCAAGGATCGAGTGATGGAAGCTGATGTCAGGGGCCATGTGACTTGGGACACAGGGAGGCATGGGACAAGAAGTGGGTGCATAGCAGCGGCGGGCTCTGGATGTGAGAGCTCCTTTATCTGAAGACTTGGGCAGTGAGCTGTGCTCTAGGGAGAATGGTTAGTGAAAAATCGTGGCTTGATGAAATCGAGTGGAAACACTTGGAATAGTATCTTGAGTGTATTTAGAGTTATTTCACAGAGTTTAATTAAAACTCTCCTTTTATGTCAACCCACAGTTAAATAAGATCAGGTTTCCTATAAATGCATAAGCACATGTTAAATGATGAGGAGAGAAAGTCCTTCCTAGGTGCTCATTTTCTCTGGTGTCCAGGGGACTGTACTTCAATTATGTGATTTGCGATATCTGTTAGATTTTCCACCCACTAAAGAAGATGACTTTAAGTTAAACCACCAGAGATTCATGTCTAGGAGGTCTGCTGAGATACATCATTCAGGCAAGTGAAAATAATGAGCGTAGGAATAAAGGCTAAAGGGAAAGTCCACAGCATTGTGTGATAACCCGAGAGTGGAACGCTGTTCCTAAAAAGTCATGGACCTTTCTAGATCAAAAGGATGCTTAATGCGGCTTGTCTGGCAAGATGGAGAAGACAGTGTTAGAATAACCCCCCAACAGATGCAATGTGAAATCTGGACAAACTATAAAAACGAATTTTGCAGGTGTTGGACAATACAGACAGGTAGGCAAACCTGGAGACGAGTGGACTCCCAAGTTAGCACTGGGTCCCACGTGCATCTGCTTGTCTGTGCTCTTGCATGAGGATGCTTCCTGGTCTGCAGATCATGTTGTATGGACAGAAGCTGAGGAGAAATGTATGCCCTCACTGGCTTATCCGTGAGCACCGTTCGGGGCTAGCAGAGGTGAGAAAGTGAAAGGGGACTTTGAAAATTAAGGGTACAGAAAAGGTTGCCCCTATAATAGTGTATAAAGTTCTCCATGATTAGGGTTCACTACTGTGGTACATACACAGGGAGGTCCAAGTGTCCCAGTGAAAGGCAAAACATACAAGACAGAGACTAATAGGTATTCATTGCTGGCTATCAGGGGATGTGGAGTTGGGAGTTCAAGTTCAGTTCATTTGTCTTGACTGTCTGCTAACGCAAGCATCAATGTGTTTTAAAGGAACATAATGGAACAGGCACCCACAGCCTGTAGTCTAATAAAAATACATGTATGAAACTCTAAAGAATAAAGAACAAATATAATTTTAAAAATTATAAGTTACTTGCAGAAGAATTCATAGACATCATCAGAAGACATGAAGTTTGAGTTGAGTCGTGATAGAGTGGCGTCCAATACAGACCAGACGTTAACTCGAGCAGTCAAGGATCTGAAAATAACATTGATAAATGTTCAAGGATCTAAAGGAAAATACAGTCAGCGGACAGACCAGGAATCTCAGCATTGAAACCCAAAGTATAAAATTAAAAGAGAACTCTAGAATAAGCTTGTGCAGTCCTGAAATAAGACAAATGGCTGACCGGGCGGAACGCAAAGATAAGGTGACAGGATGGGCAATAGTAGGTGGTGTCCGGGATTGAAAGTCAGCAGGAGAGCAGCTTTGTGGTCAGTCTTAAAACATTTCCCATCAGCCCCCAATTACAGAAGGAAACAGAGAACTTTACAGTTCAGAATGGCAAGCTACTCCATTTTGATAAGTGATCCATCTAGCATGGTTGACATTGGGAGAGCGATATTCTTTTGGCCATCTACAGGATGCAATGAGGTCTCACTCTTCTGTGGCATCCCTGCAGAAAGGAGTCCCCAGGAGCTGACTGCGTGGATGCTGCCAGCCTGTGGGGCAGAGCCTCGGTAGTGAGAACGGACCGCAGGCTTCTAGACAGAAGCAGACATCATCCAGAGACAAAAGGAGACCCAGGAGATCTAGCGGCTAAGTGATCAGGGTCATTAGCTGGTTGCTAGGGTAAGAGTCTGAGTTGAAAGGTCACTATCAGGGCAAGTGACAGTTTAAATCCTGACTGTGGTGCAGACATCCTAAGGTATCACCATTGAATGCTCCGAGTGTGACAACCGCACTGGCAACACAAGGAAAGGTC
This sequence comes from Ondatra zibethicus, assembly GCA_004026605.1. NCBI lineage: Eukaryota > Metazoa > Chordata > Mammalia > Rodentia > Cricetidae > Ondatra > Ondatra zibethicus. The sequence continues at coordinate 53,611 of PVIU01004336.1, read as the reverse complement.
CTGGTGCTCTGCTTGGTGGCAGAGAGACCCCACACAGCCAGGTCACTCTCAAATGGTTCGGGAAAAAACATGTCTTCCCTTCTCTCTGTCCCTTTGTCTCTGTCTCTAAGCAGAAACTGGTGAACCTGGAGAAATAACATATAGGAGTTGTGTTTGTCTTAGTAATCCTCTACAACTTCAAACACATTTTTAAATAAAATTGCTATAAGTAAATAAATAATGTATTTCCCTTGAGCTCTTTCATTGCCAAACCAGTGACTTCCCAGTTCTTGTGTGTCACAATGCAGCCTTTTCTTTCTTGCTAATACGTCTCCATTCAGCATAACAATCTCTTGGCCTGTCAAAATACTGTTCATACTTTTAAAAATATTTTTTTTATTCTCTTGTCCTCAGTATCCTCTTCGTCTCCCACCCCATTAACCAGATTTTCTTAGAATTTGTTGAATGCATAAATTTTAAACTACCTTAAAATAAACTGGAGTCTGTTCCAAACCATCCTAAAATATTTTGATATGCTAAAACCAAGAAAGTTATATATACATTGTCAAAGGATAAACACTAATTTTGTGTGTGTGTACATACGTTCCTATGGTTCTAAGCATGTGTTTATGTGTCCATGTGTATGTGGAGGCCAGAGGTTGTCATCGGTATCTTTCTCTATTGTGACCCAGGTATCATTAGAGACATGGTCTCCCGGTGATTCTGGCGAGGACTGATCTGGCTAGATGGCTACAGCCTACTGCTGCTCATGGCTTTCATGTTAACTCATTCCCTCATCTTTCCACCTTCGTCAGTCTTTTCTGCATCTAGAGTGTCGTGTGACTACATTTTGACGATGCAAAGGGGCATTTGTATATTGGTGTAAGCGGAAACTGCTCTTTTGTTCCCTGGGGGCCGAGATCTGAAAAATCACACAGAAACTATATTAATTACAATACTGCTTGGCCCGTTGCTTAAGTATATTGCTAGCTAGCTCTTATATCTTAGATTAGCCCGTTTCTATTATTTTATATTTTACCACAAGAACTGTGGCTTGTTACCTCTTGGTTTTTGGGCAGCTACATGGCGTCAGCCTCCTTTGGCATCTATATGGCATCTCCTTGACTCTGCCTACTCTCTCTCTAGATCTCTTCCAGCCTGGCTATGTTCTGCCCTGCCATAAGCCAAAGCAGATTTATTCATTAACCAATAAAAGCAACACATATGCAGAAGGACATCCTACATCATATTGGAAGCATGCAAAGGGGGCATCAATGTATTGGATGCGTGCTTGGTCATGTCGCTGCTGTTAGGGGTACCTGCAGCACTTGCTGTGGTCAGCACCATGACAGCAGGACATGAGCTGTGCGTCCTGGAGAAGATGCTCATCCTTCTCGAGTTCACTCCTCTGCATCCCCACAGGGGTAGCACAATGTAGACTAGATTCGCCAAACAGTGTCTGCTTAGGCACTTGGGATACAGAAGGAAGGCAACACAAAATGCTTCCCACCTTCATCCTCATGGGACTTGTACTTGAATTCACACTCCTGATACCCACATAATAAAAATCCAAGTGTGGCTACAGTGCCCTTTTTACCCTAGTGTTGTAGGAGGCAGAGACAGGAAGTTCACGTGCTTGCTGCCTTCCAGCTTGAGTACAGGTTCAGTGAGAGAGCGTCACTCAAAGAAGCAAGGGAGAGAGCGAGAGCGACTTGACATTATCCTCTGGCTTCTGTGTGCAAGTAGTTGCACACATGCATGCACACACCACACACACACTCACACACCACACACACACACTCACGTACACACACCCACACACCAGATACACACCATACTCACCACACGCTACACATATACACACCACAAATATGACACACACTACATATGCTCAGACAGACATGCACACACAAACATCACACACACAACATTTACCACGCACATAACATGCACTCTCACATACATGTACATATACCACACACATGCATGCACACTACATACACCACATACATACACAAACCCCAAACGCTGCATACACTACATATACTCAGACACACCTGCACACACACAAACAACATCACCTACACCACACACACCACAACCAAACACACATGCATACACACCACACATACCATATACACCACACACGCAAACACACATGCACACTCATGACACACATATCTGCACACACGCCATACACACCATACATACCACATACACATACTCATACACACAGGAATGAACACAGACCACACATACATACATACACACATGTGCACACACACACACACCATGGAAACAAAGAGGAGAAAAGACCAATCAGCTCTGGAATTGGTATAGAGGTCAACTTGTGGAGAGAGCAGTAGGAAGGCTGGGGTGGGATGGAAAGGCTCACTCTGAATGCACTGGGCTTTCCTTGGACACGAGGAAAGCACCGGGGGCTTCTGAACAGAGGACCGGCTTGAGCTACGTCGTGCTGGGCTCAATCTGAGCACCGTTGATACTAAAGGAAAGTTCACAGCAGGTACAGGAAGAAGCTCAGGTAGGAAAGAGGTATGGAAAACAGTGGCAGTAAAAGAAGGAAACTTCAGAATGGCCAGGAAAGTGATGCTTGAGTTAAAACACGAAAGCAGGGGCTGGGGTGACGGCTCTGCAGGTAGAAGTGCTTGCTGCGCAGTATGAGCACTGGGTTTGAATTCCCAGCATCCGTATATAGAAACTCCAAATGCGGCTATGGATGCTGGTTAGTCCAGCACCGTAGGGGGAGGAGACAGGAAGACCACACCCCATGCCGATGTCTTAGGCTAGGCGGAGGGTATGGAAGCAGAGCATGAGAAGCAATAGGGCTGGAAGTGTGTTTTGAAGGAAGAACAGAGCTTGCTGGTTGCCTTGGTTAGGGTTTTAGTGCTGTGAAGAGACACCATGACCACAGCTATTCTTATAAAGCAAAGCATTTAATTGGGTCTGGCTTATAGTCCAGAGGTTCAGTCCATTGTCATCATGGCAGGAAACATGGTGGTGTGCAGGCAGACATGGCTCTCGATAAGGAGCTGAGAGTTCTACATCTTGATCCACAGGCAACAGGAAGTGGGAGTGACAACAGGAAGTGGATCTGGCTTGAGCCTTTGAAACCTCAGTGCCCATCCCCAGTGACACACTTCCTCCAACAAGGCCACACCTACTAATAGAGCCATTCCCTTTGGGGACGATTTTCTTTCAAATCACTATAGGAAGCATCTAGTGTGTGTGTGTGTGTGTGTGTGTGTGTGTGTGTGAGAGAGAGAGAGAGAGAGAGAGAGAAAGAGAAAGACAAAGTCTCTCACTGGCTTGGAAATTCTGGAAGTTGTCATGTCTTGGTTGATTGACCGCTGAGCCCAATAGATACACCTAATTGTGCTTCTCCAGTGCTGAGATTACAAGCATCAACCATCATTCCCAGCTTTTAAAAATGGGCACTGGGGGATGAACTCAGGTCCTCACACTGACAAGGCGAGTGATTTGCTCACTGAGCTATCTCCCCTTGCTCCTGAGGGTTTTATTTTTTTTTTAAAGTCTGGACCTCAGATATAGGCTTCAGACTGAAGATGGATACATGCTATCCTAGGTCATAAACAGGAAAGGGCAAAGAAGAACAGTATACATCCAGAAAGAAGAGGAGAGTAGACACTGAGCCCTAGGGATGGTTGTAGTGATGACCTCCAAGAGCCAGTAGTACCCTTGGTACTGCTTTGGTAGCAGGGAGAGGATGTGACCTCAAGTCACTATCTTTTTACTGTAACCAACTGCATCCTTCTGCTTGCAGTCCCTTGAGAGCAGACTTCAAAAGGCCTTCTGTACCTCAAACACTGTATCTGAGAGATGAAAATCCCCCAGCAACCATGTTTATGTTTCCAAATAGAGTCTGCGGTCAGCCAAAGCATTAGAGATGGGTGGTGACTTTAGGGCTCTTTAAATGTCTGGTGTACTCATTTGGAGTGTGCATGCATGGGAAGGCTAGAGGACCACCTCAGCTATCATCCCTAGGAAGCTCATCAATCTCTTTTAAGATAGAAAGCTCACTAGGTAGGCTGACTGACCAGAGAACCCCAGGACTCTCCTGTCGCAACATCTCCTCTTATAGCCTGTCAACCTGGGATTTGAGTGCTTGCTGTCTTGCTTAGCTTTTTTACAAATGTAGGTTCTTGAGGCTCAAACTCAAGATGTCTTGCCTATGAGACAAGCACTTTCTTAAGTTATCTCTATAGCTTGGCTTTAAAGTTCTGAACAAGAAAGGCCTCAATTACCTACAGGACCTTCCTAGGTGGTAATGGGGACAGATTGTAGTTTTGGAAGGTGATGGTCTTGGCAACCTGAGCCAGCTGGCAGGGGAGACACTGGGAGCTTGTACAACCCCCAATTTCTTCTTAGGAAAAGGAGTACGTCTTACAACTTTGGCCTGTGAACAAGTGTCTACACATGTTCCTCTGTTTCTCTTGCCCTTCAAAATGCAGCAAGTATACAAGGACACAAGACATAATACAAAACTAAGCCGATTAAGTTAAAAAAACAATGTTCCCTCATCCTCTGTAATCCTGGATGCTGAATGAACATATTTCTCTGTGTAAGCAGGTGGTTGTGTTGAGTTATTAGGAAAAACGCATTGAGCTCTTACTTAACCTCCAGCCTCACCTTCATTCTGTCCCCAGTGAACTAGTTAGTATTTATTAAATCTGGGAACCTATAAAATAAGTGACTGGACAAGGATGGGAGTGGGATTCAGAGCTGAGTGTCACTGGTTTATTAATGGCATCTGTCCTCAAGTGCCCCATTATCCCTTGAGCAGCCCTGTTCACATGCTAAACATAAGTAGTTTTCTTGGGGAGTAATGTTCAGTCCTCAGGGTTCTCTCTAGAAGAAAGCTGATTGATGTGGGAGGTCCTTCTGTCTGTGTGCTGCTTTTCTTGGTTAATGAATAAAGCAACTGCCTTGGCCTGTTGATAGGGCAGAACTTAGGTAGGTGGGAAAAACTAAACTGAATGCTGGGAGGAAGAAGGGTGGAGTCAGGGAGAGATACCATGGAGCTGCCAGAGATAGATGTGCTGAAACTTTGCTGGTAGGCCATGACCTCATGATGATGCAGAGATTACTAGAAATGGCTTAAACTACAATGAGAGTTAGCCAATAAGAAGTTAAAGCTGATGGGCCGAGCAGTGTTTTAATTAATATAGTTTCTGTGTGATTATTTCAGGTCTAAGCTAGCCAGGCAGCTGGAAACCAACAAGCAGCCTCCTACGACAGCTAATGGAACATGGCTTATTTGGATTTTTCTCGACAAGGCCAGGTTCAGATTAGAACCTGGTTACCCAATCTTGGAACAAATCCTTTAGTCAGTTCTGGTCCCCCAGCATGATGCATGGGTCTGGTTTTCCATTTCAGGAACCTCCCGTTGGGAACAATAGCCTTGGGCAGTCCCAAGGAAGGCTGGTGTCCCTGGATCTTGCTGATGAAGAAAGCTGCCCACACTAGTGTAATGACAACTGAGTTTGTTTCTGTTCTATGACGACGACACCATCACCTTGGAAACCATGGTGCGGTGGACGGATGGCATTGGTGACATGGCTAACATTGACAGAAGTCTCACCCCAGCGCCGTTTTTCAGGTGCTTGCTTTTTTCTGATAGGTTATTGCAGACTTGTCTGTTGGTTAAAGCTTTCTACACATCCCTTCCATTTATCCTGAAGATTTATCCATCGGAGAGGCAAATCCCTCCAGACTCCTATGCCTTTTTAGTAATTCAAAAAGCAGCCTTGGTAAGAGATTTAGTTTGAAATCACCATTCCCCAAACCTTTAGGGGATCTCAAGGTAGGACAAGCCAATGAGTGACGGATGCGATTAGGTAAAACCTGAAATTCCACACCTCATTACACGTGGGTGAACGGCTTGATATCCAGCAGGAGACTCTCAGTCTTAGAGGGCTCTATCCAGTGGGCTCCGTCTGCTCTCATTTGTTTTGTCTCTAATCACGGGATGTGCTCTGATCTCTGGCTTCTTCATAACCATTGTTCCAAATTCCTACAAACAACAATCTTTCCTCTTTTTCTGGTGCTCGGGAGTATGAAGCCGATCTCTCTGAAGGAATTTGAGTCACCGTCATAAATCTCAAGTGATTTTAGAAAGATATATAATACTCCTAAATGATGACATATTTCCAGAAGATCAGTAAAACATTTCTGAGTGATATACGGCTAGGGCGTTGTGTCTTCTGCTGTGAACCCGAGGGAGAATATCAAGCCAGTGCAGTATTTTATGAGTATTATTGGCCATATCTTTTGTTTTTAATCTGCAAGTAAAGAGGCCAGCCACACAGAAAATTGGTGCACCTTACCCCAGAGATAGTGGTGGGAAGCACTGGGAGTTTTGATTTGCCCTTAGAACAAAAGGTTGGTGTGGGATGTAGGTGGGAGGGGAATTATGGGAGGACTGGGAGTGGCTGATGTGGGACGAGGGTGTCAGTGGTGGGAAGGAAGGGCCTGTCTGAGAAGTGGGTGGTAGCATTGAAGAAGGGGTCTAGCGTTTAGAAGCAATTGCGGGACCTAGAGACGTGGCTCACCAGTTAAGAGCATAGACTGCTCTTTTTGAGGACCTGAATTTAATTCCTGATGTTGCTTTGACAGCTCAAACCCACGTGCAGCTCCAGCTACAAGGGACATCACCTCTGACCTCTGAGGGCACCGCACCCGTGTGTACCCCCTCCCCTATACATACATGCAATGTTTAAAAGTCTTAAAAGCGATTCTGCTGCCGTGAAGTCGCAGTCTCTTCTCTATATTAAATTTGCACCTTCAATCACTGAGAGAAAACAAATCTAAACACACACAGCACATTGGCTGCTTCCACCAATCCCTGAGACTGTCCTCTAGGCTGAGGAGGAGGAAGAAGCACTTTAAGAGGGCTGCAGGTTATTAGCCAAAGCCAGGATGGATGGCAGCTCCTTTGTGGTTGGTGAAATGCGAAAGGCGATTACATTTAGTCAAAACTTCTCATTTGTTTGCGTCCTTGGAGAACATAGACAGGCTGGCAGAGGAGGGAGATCGCACTGGCTACAGGGATAGGGCAGAAAGGCAAGGAAAGGCTTTCTCAGCTCCACAGGTAGCCAATAGGGTATGCACTATTCAGTGCCGGCCAGAAGCTGCACCAGTGCCCAGCAAACCTGGCGGAGCTGCTCAGAGGCATGCTCCATCACTTAGAGCCTCATGTGGACTTTAGTAAGAGCTCTCTGCAAACTCAGGGTGTCCCAGATGATGCACACTTTATGGGGAGGGTCTAAATAGTTGCAGGGACACCCAGCATGAAGAAAGGTAGCTACAAACTCACAGTTATACAGTCAGTGTGTGTGTGTGTGTGTGTGTGTGTGTGTGTGTGTATGCAGAAAGGCCAGAAATCAATGTAGGAGTTGTTTTTGAACCTGGATTTGGATTGATTGGCTAGCTACAGAGCCCCATGGATTCTGCTGTCCCTGCCTCCCCAGTGCTGGGATTACAGGTGTGTACCACTTTACCCAGCTTTTTAGGGGGTTCATATGTAGGTTCTCATATTTGCAAGCAGTTTGCTGACTGAACCATCTACCCAGTTTTCACATGGGACACCTCGATATTTTCCTGCAGGGAATTACTTTTTTGGGTTCTTCCATGGCTATGGTGGCACCTGAACAAATCAGGCTCACATGGAAAAAAAAGTGATTAAACATACACCACAAGAAGTTGTTAAACTGTATCGCACCCAGAATGCAAAAGCGGTCTTCTGAAAGACAGAAAAAGCCTCACCTATCTTGAGACCTACAGATGCCAGCCTGGACTTCAGAATCAGCACAGTTCTGCATGTGCTATCTTCAACTCCTTCTCTGGTGCTTTGTTTCAGCAGACGCAGTTTCCAGAAGGAAAAATGGAGTCCCGGGAAACTTTCTTTCCCAGAGTTCAGAGTCACACAGACACTGAAGCTTTCAGAGGCATCACCCAGGAGCCCTGGGGAGCTCAGTGACAGCCTCTTGTAGAATGTGCAGCACACTGACGCATATCCTGGGATATGCTGGTTGGGTAGATTCTGGAGCCAATGACCATGGGCTTTACAGGACAACTTGAGCTGTCTCAGGAGCCACTATTCTGAGCTACTCAGTAACAAATAACTTATTAAAGTGCCTAGCTGCTCATTTAGAATAATTGACGGTCGAGCTGCTTCTGTCAGCCCTGCCCAGTCTCCTGCCAGCCTTGGCTTTTTATTTGCCCTGCCCACAAGACCCAGTGACTAACAGGGAAACCTGTGGGACCTGCTTCCAATTAGTCCCTCTTTTCCCAAAGTTAATTTGACTTAATTGGATATTAATAATAATTAAATCAGGACCTTGCCTTATGCAGAAATTCAGAGAGCTATATTCAGCTTTATGGAGCTTGTTGGTGAATTTCTCTCTGATTGTCTGTGTCAACCAAAAGGTGCTTTTGTCTTATGTTTGTGGTCAATGTTAAGTCTGTGTTCTAATGTGAATTCTGTGTTTGTATCTGGTTGCAAAGCTATGAAGAGAGGTCATGCTCCACACCACAATGCAGTGGATCTCAGGGATGGATCTTGGGGCAGAATTAGCAAGGGGGAGGATTAAATGTGGTGCCCCCCCCAAAAAAAACCAGGACCAAGAACATTGACGATTCAGAGGTTTCTACTCCAACCTCGACAATAGTATACAGGTTTTCTGACTCTGTCCTGCTCCTTAGCAATTCTGGCTTCACAGAGTCCAAGTCCCATGTCCCACCTCTAACTATAAAAGTATTTAAGGTCACAGAAAAGAAGGCAAGGCTGTGCAGCCTAACACTCTGATTTATGATGCATTATGGTTTGATGCACACTGCAAGGCAAGGCTCTGGACTGACAGGAGCTTCAGAGGAGCGGGTTTCAATCCATATATTACCGGCCCTGCCTCAGAAAGGGAGTAGCCCTGAAGCAAGGCTGTAATATAGGTTTTCCGAAAACTCGTCAATGCTGGCAGGGAAAGTTTCGCAGCTGTTTATGTGACACTGAGTCCTATTAGTAGACATGCCATTGCATAAATATAACTCTGAAGCTTTGGGATACGGACATTTAAAACAAGATTTCAAACCCAAACCATCCATTATAAAACATAACAAATCTTTCCATGTGACTTTTTTTTGGAAAATAGAAGTGCAGAGAGCTAGAAATATCTACTGATGTTCCTTATTGATGACGTTTTCATTTTCTGAAATTACTCAGCCGTTTTCATCTGCAGTGAATGCAAGGAAGCACCGTGTAAGGCAACGGCATCTCTCTGAGAGCCCGTCACAGTGTGGGTGGTCTCTGAACCACCGCAAAGCCCCTGTGTTTGTTTCTTAGACCTCACTGAACTGGGTATCCCCTCATTGCTGGCTGTGCAGACACCTGGTCCGTGACCGCCATTGGGTCACTACTTCCTGTGCTGTCAACTAAGCTCAAACACCTGCCACAAATTGCTGTCACCAACTATCCTGGACTTCTGCTGCTTAGGCCGGTTAAGCCCTTGATGGGGCTCTTTGTTCTTTCTGTTGCTAGGCCCCACCTCTCCTCCTCACCCCTTTGGAGCAGCTTTTCCATCCTAGCTGATTTGGCTTTCCCTCTGCTACCCCTACTACAATGAACCAAGAGGTGACTGCTGCCAAGGGATCTCAAGGTAACTGATGCATATGTCCTGTGATCTCAAGGTAACAGTTGATGCCCTTGTGAAATGAACTCCCTTCCAAATGGGAGATGGGGGAGGTCAAGAACAAAGGAAGAAGTCCACGATGTTCCAGAGATGTTAGCAGTCAGCTGAAGAAGAATTCTAGATAGAAGAATTTCTAGCTAGCTCTTATATCCAAATCTAACCCATCTCCATTTATCTGTGCATCACCACGAGGTCATGGCCTGCCCACAAAGTTACAGTGGAGGCGTCTGTCTCCTACGGTGGCTACATGACTTCTCACTCACTCTGTCTTCTCTCCTCCTCTATCTGCTTGGAATTCCCAGCTGGCTCTACTCTGCTAAGTCCCTGACCGAAACAGCTTTATTCACTAACCAATCAAAGCAACACATAGACAGAAGGACTTCCCACAGCAAAAGAGGATGTCCAAGGAACAAAACAGTGTTTGGGGAGATGACTCAGTGGGTGAGAGTGTCTGCCTGCGAGAGCACAAAGACCTGAGCTGCAGCCCTCAGCACCCGGATGCAAGCCAGCAGTGGCTGTGCTTGCCCTGAACCCTGGCATCAAGCGACAGAGACCAAGGACCTCTGGAACTTGCTGGCAGCCAGCCTAGACAAACGGGTGAGCTTCTGGCTCAAAGAGAGAGAACAATAAAGGAAGACACTGGGTACCCCTCTCTTGACCTCTGCATAAACTCACACAGGCATACACACTTGCACACTCAGGTACACACACACCACATACATACATAAATAAAGATCAGTCTGGCACAAGACTTTCAAATTAGCATGGCAAGATACCACATAGCAATTATAGTAACTTCAAAATTCTGAAGGAAGAAAATTAAAAGCAAATGAGTAAAGTAGACATTAAATGATAGGAAAAAAAACCCCACGTATGATAAGAAACGCATAAAGTTTACCTAGAAAATTTACTGCAAATGTTGGAAGTGGAAGGGAGAGAAGAGAGGTAGTGCGTATGTGAGCAGATTGTCTTTTCCCTTTTTTATGGCGGGACTAAAGTGGCGATCTCCAAAACACACAGGTTTGCACTGGAATCCCTTTTGCATTACCTGGCATTTTAATGGTATACATGTGCTACTTCTACAGTGAAACTTAAGAAGCAGAGGTGTGTTAAAAGCTGTGTTGTGACTTCTGACATGGGGGGTCCTCCCCATTCTCATGCCACTTATTCCTTCCTTTTCCAATATGTCCTTCCGAAGACTGAACAAAGCAAAGGGACAGACTAGATTCCGCACAAGAGGGCGGGAACCTTTAGAGCCATGCTTAATTTGTCTTCTTATGGAGATACATTTTGGAAAGCATCTGTGGTAAATAGAAGGATAATATTCCTTAACTCATGTTAAAATTGTTCACTAGCAATTTGAAGGAAGACTTGAAGAGAAAGAATGAAATGTTAGAAAAATATAATCGAGCATGAGTGTATATTTAGAACATATTACAAATTATGAAAGGTTGAAAATGCCATAGATTTTTAAATTTAAATTTTTGTTAAATTTAATAATTTTATAATATTAAATTTAATAATAAATAAATTTAATAAATTTAAAAATTAAAGAATTTAAATTAGGCACTATGTTATTGGAAACTACCTGGTATATAGAGTAATTCTTTTCCCCTGACTTTATCCCAACTTAGTCAGTGTGACAGAGTAAACGCAGCCCAGGACCTACTTTCCAAACGCCATCTCCTATAAAAGCTGACAGTTCTTCAAGAAGTGACAGCAGGGGCAGTGATGCCACATGACCTAGGAAACAATGAAGAACTTCTGACATGAAGACATCAGAAGGCACAGAGCCAACCTGAACATGCTCCCAGAGGTCGGACTGGAAATCGTTTGAGCAATGGAACAAGCTATGCATCAGATTACAGCCCACAGGATAAAATAAATATTCATGAGTCCATGCTGATCTAGAAAGGAATCACAACACAGGGAAGAGAAGTGAGAATTCCTCTTCACAGAAGGATTAAAATGAACAAATATCTAAGAAATGAAGGCAATCCAAGATGGCCCCTAGACAAGCCTCACAGTGTTAAAGTAGAGATTTATCTACTGATGGACCCTAGGTATCTTGTCAAAAGTTAGTAGTAAAGAGGCAGAGCATTTAGATATACTCAAAAGCTCTTGCCGAGGTATTTGTCAACCACAAAAGAAGTTGTAAATTGCAGCAGAGAAATGAGTCACAACACCGAGGAGCCAAGGCCACACCATGAATATTAAGAAATTTTAGCATCTTGATTGTCAATGAGATGATATATTGAAAAGAACATGTTGCTTCTGTCTCCTCGCCACAAATGCATAATCTAACTTTAATCACAACAACCATCCATAAACCAGAGACATCCCAGAAGTTAACTGAGCAGCTTCATAGAACAAGCCAAGGTCAGGAAAGACAAGGAAGGCCCGAGGAGCCATCAGTGTAGCGCAGACTCCCTGTGGACATGGCCTGGGGCCTGGAACAGAAATGGACCTTTAAAGGAATGGCATAAGCTAGACAATTGCCGTACCAGCTGTAACTTCCTAGCTTTAAAGGCCATGCTATGCTTGCAGAAGTGAGTGTTGGCACTGTGCTTTCCAGGGTGATTCTGTAACCCAGGGGACACAAGACAGGGCCTGCAGACGTTTTGGATTTCATGCAGTGGGAAATGGGGTGTAGGCGGCATCCAGCGGCCAGAAGCCAGGAGGCTTCCACGGGAAGCTGGATTAAGGGTGTGTGGGGATAACTCACATTATTCATTTTTTATCACTTTTAAGAGAGTTTACACATATCAAGATCACACACACAAAATATTGAAAGAAAGGCCCAGTTGAAGAGCGAAGAAGGGAGAAGAGGAGCAAGGAAGTCAGGACCATGAGGGGTTGGTTCACACACTGAGACAGTGTTCCTGAGCTAATGGGAGCTCACCAAAGCCAGCTGGACTGGAACTGAACGAGCATGGGATCAAACTGGACCCTCTGAATGTTGCTGACAATTGGGGCAGACTGAGGGGTCAATGATAATGGTGCTGGGATTTGTCTCTACTGCATGTACTGGCTTTTTGGGATCCTATTCTATTTGGATGCATAAGCCTGGATGGAGGGGGAGGGCCTTCCCACAGGGCAGGGCACTTTGCCCTCTCTTAGGACTGGAGGGGGTAGGGGGTAGGGTGTGTGGGAGAGCAGGAGGGAAGTGGGAGGAGGCGAGGAAGTGGAAACTTTGACTTGTATTATTTATAAAGTAATAAAAAAAAGAGTAAAAAAAACCAAAACAAAACATTGAAAGAAGAAAGGCTTGGAGGAAAAGGCGCAATTCTCCATAGTTTCTCTGAGCGCGTGTGTACGTGCATGTGTGCACACCTACAGAGGTCATAGGACAACGTGCAGGATTGGTTCTCTGCTTCCACTTTGTGAATCCCAGGGTTGGGATTCAAATTGTCAGGTTTGGCAAAAGTGCTGAGCCATTTCGTTGGCTCCCTTTTGATTTTTCACTATCTTAATCTCTTAAATTCCACTTATTTTGGGGGTAAAACCATTTTTTTTCATGTGCCTGCATTGTGAATACCAAATTCTCTGCAGAATTTTCTGCACCTTGGCTGAGTCTCCTGCTGGGATTCTCAGCCACTTGCCTGGCATCACAAATTGGTGGATGCAGCAGTCAGATCCTTCATTGTGTTACTCTGCTCCCAGGGGCCCTGGTCCCGCATGTCCTGGTAGCACTGACAAACACTATAAGCATGAAAAAATCTGAAGCCAGACTTTCTATTGGCTCCCAGTGGAACCTGTGGTCCCCCACATTACTCAATCATGGCTAAAAGTAGAGGTTCATTGCCAGTTTATAGAACAGCTTTATTTGAATATGATTTACATAACATACATTTCACTTGTACCAAATGTACAATCCAGCAATCTTTAGTACAGTTGCCAAACTGGGCAGCTGCCTTTACTGCTCATGTAAGACCATCTTCTTCGCAGTACCTTTTACAATTAACCCTACCTCGTCCCGTGCCCCAGACTGCCCCTAATTGACTTTCCTCGACTTTCTTCCCTTGACTCTTCACAGTCTCTGGTCTCTTGTCTTTGCCCTGCTCTCCACAGACTGACTAGTTATGGTTTGTCCATCCTATAGCGTGTATTATGTTTCTACATCGTGTCCTTGCATACACGCCAGTGTCTAAGCCCTCCCATGCTCCTGCTTCTGAGTTATGCTACTTTGCCATGTACACAATGCATACATGTGTGAGCGTGTTCTGTCACCCTCCCTCTCTAATGCTAACCCTGGGATACTACTGCTAGGTTAAGAGAGAAATTCGTACTTAGCTTTCTTGGAAGCTGCTAAATAGTTTACTAGTTTATTAGCTGGCTCCATCATCAATGTATAAAGGACCAAATTGTTCATGTCTTATGAAAAGTTGGTACTGGCTCGCTTTTCCATGGTAATAACCTTAGTAGGCACTAAGTGGTACCGTATTGTTTTAATCTGTATTTATTTTACTGCCTGTAACATTGAGCCTCTCGTCATGTATTTGCTGGCTGTTTCGTTTACCTTCTCTGGAGAATTTTCTAATTGTATTCTTTACCTATTTTTAACTATCCTACCTGTCTCTTCAGTATTGAATTGTGAGCTCCACCCTTTCCTTCCTTTCTTCCTTCCTTCCTATCTTCCTTCCTTTCCTTTGTCCTTCCTTCCCTTCATCCATCCTTCCTTCTTTTCTTTCTTCTTTCTTCCTTCATTATTTTCTCTTTCTTTCTTTCTTTCTTTCTTTCTTTCTTTCTTTCTTTCTTTCTCTCTATTCTCTCTTCCTCCCTCCCTCCCTTCTTCCCCCCTCCCTTCTTCCCCCCTCCCTTCCTTTCTCTCAATACACCATCTTAAGCTTTGCCTCACCTTCCCAAGGGCAGTTATAGATCACTATGCTAAGAATGTCTAATACCCTCCAGGATGCCTTGCACATGTCTTCTCCCAAGTGTGTGGCTCACCTTGTTTTATTAATAGTATATTTGGAAGTGAAAAGATTTTGAGTTCAGCTTGACCATTTTTTCTTTGATTCTTCCTGCCTTGGTTATTTGTCCAACAAACCTTTGCCTCAAAGTCACAAATATGTCTCCCTATGTTTCTCCAAAGAGTTTTACAACATAGTGGTTCATTCTAAGCTAATTTGTGCTTTGAATGGTGTGAGGCAAGGGTCTGTGTCTCCCATGGAAACATCCAGTTATCCCAGAACTCATTCCTGGGAATCACATGCTCCAAAGTAGTTCTCTCTCATTTACTTTTATAACTAAGGCTTTGATAGTTACTTATTTTCTAGTTTGTTTTTCTGGCCTATACAGTTTTAACCTTGCATTACTCATTTTATTGAAGAATATGGATTATAAAAATTATTTTTAAAAATATCCTTAGCTAATGATAACTTGCTGGTACATAATAGTTCTCTGAATATGTTGCAGTGCGAATGAGAAATGTCTCCCATGGGCTCACATATTTGAATAGCTGGTCTGCAGCCAGTGAAGTTGTGGTGAAGGTGGCGCAGCCCTGCAGGAGGAAGCATGTCACAGAGGTGGGCTTTGGGAAGGTGGCGCAGCCCTGCAGGAGGACGTATGTCACAGAGGTGGGCTTTGTGAAGGTGACGCAGCCCTGCAGGAGGAAGCATGTCACAGAGGTGGCTTCGAGAGTTTATAACCTTGTTCCACTTCCAGCTCACTCTGTGCTTCGTGTGTGTTTGGGAGCATGATCTCTTCATGTGTGTGTTTGGGAACATGATCTGCTTCATGTGTGTGTTTGGGAACATGATCTCTCAGCTTCATGCTCCATCCTTGGCTGCCATGTCTTCCCCTGAAACCATAGGTCTAAATAAGCTCTTTCTTCTTAAGCTGACTTTGTTTGTGGTGGTTTTTTGTTTTTTGTTTTGCTTTTTTTTTTTTTGTTTTTTTTTTAACAGCAACAGAAAAGTAACTAACACAGAATCACTGTCTTATTTCCCTGGTCTGATATTCCAAAGTGATCTTCTTTCGGGGAGTGGGGGAAGATGAATTTACTTATTCCTGTTCTCATATTCTTGTCTTCTCTCTGGAATACCTCTAGGGTTTTACCATTTAGTGTAGACCATTTGCAATTGGTTTTAAAAGAATTTTTCTTAGATTGCCCAGGAAATTTCTTATATATTTGAGCATATGTGCACGTGAGTGTATGTGTGTGTGTGCCTGTCTGTGTGTGTTGTTCTTTTGGGTCTTTACATGTGTGCATGTGGGTACATGTGCATGCATCTGCAAGCCCATGGTTGATGTCCTTGTCTCCTTTGATGTCCTTTCTCAATCACTCGCCACCTCTATTCTTTGAGGCAGTTTCTCTCTCTGAATCTGCAGCCCATGGAGTCCTCTCGCCCGGTCAGTGAGCTCCAGGGATTCTGTCTCTGCCCCACCCCAGTGCTAGGGTTGAAGGGGTGCAGTGATGACAAGATTTTTACATGGATTCTGGAAATCCAAACTCAGGTATCTGTGTTTGTGCTGGCGTGAACTTTACCAAGGGAGCCGTCTTCCTAGCCAGACATCTAAGGTGTTGCAGTGTGTTATATGTTGTTAGAGATAGGAACAACTGCAGACAGCCTGTGTTTGTGTGCTTTTGTTTTTTTGCAGCTGATGAAATACTTGTGGGAAACTTCTCTCTGGCAAGTCCTATAACTGATTGTGCCAGCAGACTTCCTAAACCTGAATTATGTTGTAGAGTAAACCCGGTTCTTCAGAGTGTTATCTTTTTATATTTTATAAGGTCTTATATGTTTCTTAAATGTTTGTAAGTGGTTGGGATTTACAAAGTGTTTTGTATTAAATGTTTGACAAACTACTAAATTTTTTAAAAAGTTATAGGCACAGTGAGTTTTTTATACACTTCCTGTTTTTGAAGATCTTGCTGTTATTCTGTCCCCCCAAAAAGTAATTCATGGCATGTCATATGTTTTAGCAATTGTGATGGACTATGCGTGTAGGATTTTGTTCATGCTTATCTTTTAATACCTTCCTTTATCATTTCTGTTGCTGATGATACTGTACCCTTACAGTCTCTGGTTTAGTTTATTAACCATTTTATTGGTTCTCAGCTTTCACTTTATACTAATTGCTGATAGTTATTAACTTTGTGCCTCTATATCCCTTTCCAGGATTTAACAGTTGCTTAAAAATTGTTGATGGATTCAGGAAATCAGAATAAACTTTCCTTGGGATAACAGAGAATACACACACAGACACACACACTCCTGAGCAGCAGGCTTTTCTCCCTCTGACTGCAGTGATCTACCTCTGTAGTCCAAACATTTGGGAGGCAGGACTATCCTAAATCCAAGGCCAGACTGAGCTACTTATCAAGACTCCTTCTCCAAACAGAGGACAACAAAAAATAGTTATGTTTTCAAAATGAAAAAGCAGAGGGGCTAAAAAACATCCAGAAAGCCCTCTGTTTCTCAGACACCAATCCCTGAATTATTATCATTACACATTGATATTTTTGTTTTACCAACTTTTGATCAGGTGCTTTCTTGTCTTAAAAACCAAATGTATCTATCCAGACAGGGAAGTTCCCGCTCTGGAAAATAACCAATCAAATCTTTACTTAAAGGTAGGGTGTGGGAAAGTATTTGAACTTCAGGGATCCCCTGAGACCTCTGGAATGCATGGGACTGCATCCTTTGATTGGGCAGGCATCTCAGAAGGGACTCAGACTGGAGGCAGCAGCGCATCCGTGCAGAGGAGGTGTCCACGGCTCCCTGCCAAGAGAGAGAGTCGTTCACTACTCAGTGGCCTCCATCTTCCTCCTTTCTCCAGGACACTTCTGGAGGAATGACATTCGCAGCTGTTGCCCTGGCCGGGTGAAGACAGGGAGGGCTCAAATGCAGCCCAGGGCAACACTGCAGGCTCTCAGCGCTGCCCCCTCCAGCACACGCCGCCCTTCGTTAGCAGACTGAGCTACTGTATCTTTTGCCTTGCATTCAGTTCCACAAGTAGAACAAAGCCTGTGAAAATTGATTACTGTGGACCCAGGAAGTTTGCGCAAGACCAACCTGCAAGTCCACTCACGGTCCCAGTCTGGAGTCCCTTTTCCTGTCTGGAAAAATAGAAGCAACAAGAAAGCACACATGGTTTAGCATCTCAAGTCACCATGGTGCAGATTACGGGACTGCTGTCTGAATGATTTGCAGTTTGCTTGGAGGGGGTCGGAGTGGGGCTAGGGAGGCAGGCCTTCCCACAGAGTTTGCACTAAGAGCTGGGGATTCTCTTCAGAATGTGTGAAAATCCACTGTTAACAACTTTGAAGTCCCTTTCAAAGTACAGCGGGGCAGAAGCTGTCTCTGCCATGAAACTCAGGCCCTCTTTAACTTGAACTTTCCTGGTTATGGTGTTTTTTGTTTTTTTGACTCAGGAATCAGTCTAACAGCTGTATAGACACACTCTTTCTAAGTGACCAACCGTTTGCCTCTCCCTGTGACTTTTCTAGCCCAGCCACCATCACGTGCTTAGCAACGGGGCCTGGAGGTGGTAGGGGCAAAAATGGCTTTTGCCTCTCAAGAAGCCAGCAGTTCCTCTGGGCACGACATCACGGTCATAGTGGCTCTCTTGTCCGGTCATCAACAGGGCAGCGAGGCTTTGGCTCCCCCAAGCCCAGTCCATGCGCCTCTGTCGTTTCCCAGGCCCTGGGGTGGTGCCCCAGGAATGCAGGCCACATCTGCTAAGGGCTGCCCACAGCTGTGCACAGCCGGGGTGGGCAGACAC
Source organism: Ondatra zibethicus (assembly GCA_004026605.1). Lineage (NCBI taxonomy): Eukaryota > Metazoa > Chordata > Mammalia > Rodentia > Cricetidae > Ondatra > Ondatra zibethicus. The sequence continues at coordinate 35,180 of PVIU01004336.1, read as the reverse complement.
CCAGGCTGGGTCCATCCATCACCGCGCCACAGCTACGAGGACATTCTCATCGCTGGATGAACCTCTAGTGACTCTGTCCGGGCCTAGACGCCCCCGCCCTCCCAGCCGCGCTATCAGTCAACTGGTGGTGAACTCTGGTTCACCTCCTGACCTCCCGTTCAACCCAGACGAGCATGGAAGTGTGAACTGGGCCTCCAAGGGGCCAAGAGGCCTCTTAACCCAGCCCGGCCCCACTTCCAGCTGCCTCAAATGCGACCCTTCTCACCCCCGCTGCTGAGGTCTGGCCTCACACGTGTCCAGGGCAGCTACTGGGCAGCGGGACTGAGTCTGGATACCCAAGCTTTAACTGCCGTGGAAGAAACTTTTCTGGGCTACCTTCACGCAGGCCATAGACCTATAAAAAGGCCTTTCAAACCACATCCCAAACAAAGAAAAACTATACAGGTTCTTGCAGAATATTTTTGTGGGGGGGAACGGGGAGGGGGTAGACAGCATTGGAGGTGAGGTTGTGGGAGGCCAGCAACTTCTCAGAGCACGGACCATTTCAAGGGAAACCCCTACAGGACAGAGTCTCGGCCAGGCCTGCAGAGGAGGGAGGAGGTGGTGTAAGCTAGCTTTTCCTCAGGCTGTGATGGTGTTACAGGTGTCCCACTGCCTAACGCATGGGTGTGCGGTTGAGCCTGACTGACTTTTAAAATTATAGAAGATTGTCCTGAAAAATTAAAGCACCCCCCATTCAAAAAAATCAGGGTGTGGAAACGCAAACTCATACCTGGGAACCGTGTGGGCGTGTCTTGCCTCTCCAAGATTAAGCCTGGAATTTGGCCTTATGTCTAAAGGACAAGTCTCTACATATTGTCCTCACTTTTGGTCAGCTGCTCTTGGCTCTGTTTCAAAATAGTAGCAATAGCAGCCAGTCACTGGCTCAGCTCATCATGGGTTCATCGAGGTAGGTTTTCACTGCTCACAAGACCATTTTCGTTGTGGTGCTGGGATGGGACCTAGGGCCTTGTATCTGTGAGTCAAGTTCTCTCCCACTGAGTTACACCCTCATACTTGCCTTTTCCAGATAGGATCTCACTATGTAACATGAATTGGCTTCAAATTCAACATCCTCCTGCATCCTCCTCCCAAATGTTGGGATAAACATATATATACCATTACCTCAGGGAATTTCCTATTTATAATAGCTTCAAAAAAATCTGGGACTAACTCTAACCAAGGAAGTAAAAGACTTGTACAATGAGAAAAATTTTAAGATACTGAAAAAAAATCAAAGAAGATGCCAGAAGAAAAAAAGTCTTCTCATGGTTATGAATTGGTAGGATTAATATTGTGAAAATGACCATCCTATCAAAAGTACACCGATCAGCATTCTCAACACAATCCCAATGCAATTCTTTAGAGAAGTGAAAAACTAATCTTAAATTTCATGTAGATTTGGATTTAAGTTTTGCTCCACAAGATGAAACCCATACCAGGCATTGTTGCTGCCCCAAGAATCTGTGGCTAGACAGACCATACTACTATTAATGTACATTGTATTAAACCAACTCCTAATGGCTTATATTTAAACCCATAGATTAATATATCTCTCAGTCCTAATCAGAGAGGTAGATGGGACCAATACAAAGATCTACCACCACTGGTCAAGGCTCAGAAAATAAGAGGCTCTGGAATGTTCCATTCTGACTGGGACATCTGTATTCTACCCTCCTCCTAAGGCTCAGAGATCACTAGGGAAGAGTGGATGGAAAGACTTTAACAGCTAGCAATGGTGGGTGACGACAAGGAAACTCCAGGACCCAGCAGGGCTGTTGCAAGTATGGACATACATTGACTGTGCCAGCAAGATCAAGACTGGTGTAAGCAGAAGCCAGACCAACCCCAGCTTGGAGAGGGGAAGTAGGTACAAGGTCCCACTCCTCACTAAGGAACTATTGGCAATGGTAGCTGCTGGGAGAGGGAGACCCTTTTTTGTTTACGAGTTTAGAGACATATCCAAGACTATATGTGCAGGTCAAATTGGCCTTGAAGAGAAGAAAAGAAAAAGAAGATGCAAAGTTGGGTAGGTAAGGAATGGGAGTACATCTAGGAGGAGCTGGGGGAGGGGTGGATATGATCAAAATACACTGCATGAAATTCTCAAAGAACAAATAAAATATAAAAGTTAATTGCATCTCTATATGGTAGTAATGGATCTGTAACAAAGATCCATTATCTTTGTAATTGTAATTATCATTACAATCACAAGAAAAACATACTTTGGTGCAAATCTAAAGATATGTACAGAAGTGGTATGCTGGAAGTTATAAAATGCATACAAAAGAAATCAAATACCACCCCCGAAATAAAAGAATTTTCAGACACGCAATACAAGAAGAGTTTTCAGACATGCAGCTAAATCGAATGAATAGAGAAAAGGATTCATTTTCAGGATTCTCCAAATTCTAGAGAAAGTGCCAATGCAGTGGTCAGCTTTGCAGCATCTCTTGCTATGAAGCGTTAAAACTAGGGGGTTAAAGCTTATTCCAGGAAAGATACAGAGGGAGCGGGAGAAGGGGAGGGAGAGGAATGGAGGGAGAGAGCTTTTAAGTTAAATGTCTAGATTAGTTTAAAGACCAAGATATCTGCGGTCCCCAAGTCAGCCTTCTGCCTGGCATCCCACCAGCACAGGTTGTAGCCAGCCCTGAGAGTGTCCCGGCTCCCTGGACAGAGGATCTCCAATACGGAGCTCCTGGGTGCAGAGTAAGAAGTCGGCGTGCGGATGCTGGCGAGTTCTGTCTGCAATTCCTTGAGACTTGTAGAAATGAGACTGTTGGACAAAGCCAGAATATTTCCTTTGAGGCTGCTGGCTGATCCATGGACTGATATATGCATTGATTAGTTGTCGCCGGCTGCCCGGAACCATCGATGCAGTGTGGATTCTAGATCATTTCCTGATGAGTTTCTGTGAAGTTGTGTGTATTTGAGTCCTCTCTAGGTCTCACATTGGAACAATATTTCTGTTCGTCTGCTGCTCTGTTTATTCCCTTAAAATCCCTGCAAACTTGAGTTGCATCAAGGAAATCCTCATAACTGAATATGCCGATTTAAGTCTATAGAATGGCTTTGAAGTTTCCTAATACTATGGCATAAACCCATTAGAAATGTGGCCACACAATTACAAACTTCTGTCTGAAAAGCACTTGGCTCGAGCCACTGACTGTGAGATACATGTGCATATTTGATTTTCACAACATTCCTAGAACATATAGAATTTTTCAATCTTTATGGATAAAGGTTTTAGTGGGTAGAACTGTTGTTATGTATAAGCCTGCCATACTTCAAAGGAAACATAAAGAACAGACAAGATGGCAGTTTTTAATATTACTTGCTGTTCTGTTTTGGGCATAGGAACCCCCACCCCCCGATTAAAAATTAAAGGGATTATTACAAAAAGCTAAAATGAAAAAAAAAAGAAAAGGAAAAGAACAGGGATCTAGAGAACTCAATTTTGAGTATGAACTCGGGTGGAATACTAATCGGTAAGAAAAAGTAATGAGTTCTTGAAACTTTCATGGCTAAATGGGTCTCCGAAGCACAGTAATAGAGGAGCGGCCCAAGCCCCAGAGGAGGAAGGGGAGCCCACACTTGGTGGAGGCTTTCCAGGGAGGTTCTAGGCAACGGGAAGCCGAGTCTGTGTGCTCCCAAGGAGGTCGATTCTTGGAAAGGGCGCGTGGGCTTCCTGTCCATTGTCAGAAGTGGCCTTCTCACCTCAGCTGAAATCCCCACAACACTGCATGTTAATCAAAAGCTAAAACGGTTTGATCTGGGGCGGCAGACAGTGGATTTGATCTTTACACATTGTACGCACACATGGTATTCGTATCATCACAATGCATCCCATAAATATGCAAAACTCGACAATGACTTAAATGAAGATTTCACAGGTGCGCGCCTTGCTGCTGCTCATTAAAGCGCAAGCTTCATCTTGGTGTACCATGTATCTAATTCATTTCTCAATACCAGGTCTGAAAAACAGCCATATTAAAAACCATCACATAGCAAAGAAGGAATTCTGGAGCTCTTGTGGGATATGCTGCTGTTTCAAAAAAAAAAACTATTAAAGAATAAACAAAATAAAATTTTAATGATGAGGAGGCAGAGAGAGGCAAGTCTCAAAATCAAAGAGTTATTCAGCACTAGCAATGCAGTATTAATTATTCACAAGAGCTATGGTCCTCCAAATGTGTTCAGTGGGATATGAAAAGGTTTCTGTGAGAAAGGATTCCTAGATCATAAATTTTGGAAGCTGGGGGTTAAACCAAGTTAAGTTGAATTCATTCTCCAGAACTTCTCACACCCTTTAAAACATAAAGCTTATGGCTCGACTTGTAACGGTCTGAATTCCATTCCTCCCAAAAGACTCACCAAAGTCCGGCTGGTACCCACGACCACTTCTGTGTTAAACTGGGTTTGTGCTATATACCTGGTCAGGATGACCCCAGTGTGACCTTGGAATGGGCCTGTAATTATATTGGCTGACATATTTATATTTTTAATTTTGAAAATAAGCTTTATTATAAAAACCTTGAAAACAAAATAAACACCGCACACCAAAATTAACTAGACCCACAGTCTACACAGCTCAGTGAACCTCTATACAGTCAATAGCCGTTCTGAAGCTGTGGAGCCTCATAGTGGACTTTATACTTCCACTATCAAGTGTATTTCATGCACTTATTAACCACCAAAACAAACAAACAAAAAACTCCATGAGTTAGCACTGGAAAACGAGTTGCTTTATACCCGCGTTCATAAGTCGTGCACATTGCCTGTACTCGGCCCTCCCCCCACTATGCTCAGCCTTTCTTGTTCTTGTCTTCACGTTACATTGAACCCACACGTACATGCGTTTGCCTCTATTGGTAAGCTTCCACACAGGAGGGAGAACATGCAGTATCTTTAAAAGGAGGAAGTTATGCTCAGGGGACAATGTTATATGACAATGGAGAAGAGGTCGAATGAGGGGTCAGAAATCCCAAACTCAGCAACAGCTGTTGGCAAGCACTGATTCTGGAGGACCCTGGCCAGGGTTTGGATGGGGCTCGGTCCTGTAGATCCCTTGGCCCACATTTGTAAAAGAATACATTCTGCTGAAGGTTTCTTGTGGGGTGTGTGTGTGTGTGTGTGTGTGTGTGTGTGTGGTGTGTTTGCATGTGTGTGGGGGGAGGGAGCATGCACACACACAGTGTATGCATGGGTGTGTGCCTGTGTATGCAAACATAGGTGCATGTGTATATGTGCATGCATGTGTGTGTGTGTGTGTGTGTGTGTGTGTGTGTGTGAAGGGGTCTTCATTGGTTGGCACTTGACACCTAGACTGGGCTGGCCAGGCAGTGAGTCCCAGATCTGCCTGTCTCTACTTCTTGTTTCTGTACTGGGACCACAGTGTACACCATATACACGTTCTTCCTTTTATATGAGGACCTCTAGAGCTCAAACTCCGGTCCTCATCCCTGCAAGACAAGCACTTAACTGCTGGGTTCCTTTACAACCAGAGCACTTTCATGAAGAAAGCAGACTGTAGCACTGACCGGCCTTTGTGGTCCAAGGGCACGGCTGGTGCAAAGTGTTTATATCATGTGTTTGGAGCCAAGGCTGCAGGGAAGTCCCATGATGCAACAGGACAAGCATTACTAAAACACCTTGGATCACTGGTCATTGAACTTGAATTATTTTTTTTTGTTGTTGCAATCAGAAATATTTCACTTTTGCCTCCACCATCCCCTCCCCTCAGCAGCCCCTTTGTGCTGTGGGACAATGCTCTTATACCCTGTAAAGATTTGTCACTTGTATTGGTTTAATAAAATGCTGATTGGCTAGTAGCCAGGCAGGAAGTATAGGTGGGGTGACTAGAATAGGAGAATTCTGGGAAGAGGAAAGTCTCAGTCTGCTGTCATCACCTAGATGCAGAGGAAGCAAGATGAGAAGGCCTTACAGATCAAAAGGTACCAAGCCACATGGGTAACATAGATAAGAATGATGGGTTAATTTAAGTTGTAAGAGCTAGTTAAAAATAAGCCTGAGCTAATAGGCCAAATAGTTTATAATTGATATAAGCCTCTGTGTTTCTTTGGGACTGAATGGCTGCAGGACCTGGTGGGACAGAAACATCCATCTACAACTTTGGTGACTCCAGCATTTAGTTACTTCATCTCCTACTGGGTGGTGGCACACACTTTAGGAAGCAGGGATCTATGTGTGTCTATTAAGTAGGCCACATGTGTTTCATAATGGCCGCTGTCTCTGACCATCTGAACTACAATAACTAAGTGTCTTAGACCAAGTGGCTTAAAAACAAGACAAGGAAATTTCCTTCCCACCCATTTCTAGTTCATGAATGATCATCTTCTGATTGTGTTCACACATGGGGAAAGCACAGGAAGTTTTTCAGAACTTTTTGTTGTTGTTTTTTGATGGCACCGATGGTCACTGCCCCAAAGTTCTACCCCCTGGTATTAGGGCTTCAGCTTATGCATGTTGAGAGACACATTCATACCACAGCAATCATATTCTTCAGGATCTGATTATCTACATGCTTAGGAGCCTGCCTCACCAGCCCCTTGGATACAAGTCACCTTGCACAACGCACAACTAGTACTTTGGATACAGAGGTGCATATGATGGCTTTGAGATTGCCTGTCTATTGTTTTTGGGTGTACATAGGGTGACAAATTGGGGGGTGTACTCAAAGGCTATTCAAATATTTCAAATAAAGCATATTTGAATATGGAAAGGCCAGAAAACATTAATCAAATGTCAGCACCAGAGCACTTTGCCTGCTGTTTCTGCCTGTGTTTGCGGAGCAGCCCTCTGGCTTAGGATCCCTGGGGTACGCGATTGCCCCAGTGTCAAGATGCTCCCAGAGCGCAGCAGGCTGGTCCTGGGTGAGGTCTCCGCAACAGTTACGTGAGGATATACAGCCGTGCAGACCAACAGGGCCAAAGTCTGTTTCCACAACTGTTCTTCTCGGGCAGATAGATGAGAAGAGAAGGAAAGGTTTTACCTAAAAATAATTTCCACAGTGATGACTAAAACGCTATCACGCAGGTAACGGGTATCGATCTACGTCATGAAACTCCACTGGCTAGGATTCAGGTAACTGGCTGTTTCCCCGAAACCTTCTCTCCCCCAGCACTGAGCCCTCTTGTCCTTTCTGCTCTCGTCTGCCAGGCTTTCTTCCGGGGAAAGGCAGACGAGCAGCGTTGCCTCTCCCTCCTTCAGCTCCTATCAAAACAGTGCAACAGCCCCAGTCACCAACTCGAGAGTCTTTTGACAGCAGCAATTAAGCAACTTAATTAATGAGTGAATAAAAATGATAATATTTACTGAATGGGAGCGTCCTGTTTTGCATTTTTATTCCAACCCGGCACCTGAAGAACACGGCTGAGGAGCGCTCCGGCCCCCCTGTTGTGGAAACGTGCTCTTTCTCCCCTGTGCATTTCTGTCCTTTTCTCTGTGTCTTGTCTCCCCCCTCTTCGCTGCCTCGCTTGCTTTGGGTTTCACAGGCACCCAAGGGTAAGGTGCACAGAAGGTTCATCCGCATCCTGATTCCAGGGAGAGCAAACTTCCATCCTTGTAATGGGCTTTGTTCACCCTAAACCCCCCTTTCAGACATGAAGGACAATTTCATGACACTTTTCTAAGGTTGAACTTTACATCAAAGTGGGTGATTAATTACTGATAAGGGTACAATAAAACATTAATGCATTTCGTAATTAACCAGCTTAGGAATGACAGCTCCCATCTCCTCATGAGTGACATGCTTACAAGTTCACGCAAGCAGCACACGAGTGTGTGTGTGTGTGTGTGTGTGCTCGCACACATAGAACTTTTTAAAAAAAATCCTTATTTGGCTATTCATTTCAGCAGTGCCCTCAATGCATTATATTCTTTTTAAAAGCCACATATATTTTCCTCAATGAAATATATAATCCATCTTGAGTGTAAGGAGGGCCCCATACATAATTATTTCGTCGTGACAGACAGTGAGTTTTCCAGCTATTATTTTTGACGGTGCTGTCATGGATGCCAAATGTATATTGTGGTGGGAGCCAGCCAAAGTCGGAAACCCACCTGGAGAGCAGGCGCCTTTTTTCTCCCCAGAAAGGTTCCCCAGTTTGACAGGCCACCATCCTGGTTAAGCTTAATTAGTCAAGAGAGAAAAATAACTGACTTCATAGTGTTACGTTGGGGGCTCACCCATCCCCCCCTTCCCACTCAAAATTTGACATTCTTTGGAGAAGATGAAGTTCCAAATGGGATCTGTGTTTCCAGTTTTCCCATCTTCTCATCGCCCTCACGCGAGACCACTTCACAAGGCCTGTCTTTGTCTGCCTTCCTCCCGCCTCACAGCACTCTGCCTCGTTGGCCAGAGAATCCTAGGATGAATTCCGCATCCACAGAAGCAATATTCCTCGAGAACCGATTTACTTCAGAATGGAGGGTATAGGTAGACTGGAGGAAGGCATCAGCGTGCTGGTGGCAGGCAGGAGATGCGATCCACTAAGAGCCTGGAACTCCTCTGGTTCTCAGAATCTATGCCCCAGAGAAACTGGGCTTTGGCCTGGTCACTCATTCTGTTCTTTGATAGGGGCAAGTTTGCCATAAAGGTGCATGTGTGTGCACGTGTGTGTGTGTGTGTGTGTGTGTGTGTGTACATGAGCACACAGTGCATTTGAGACTGCATGCACATGTGTGTGTGCATGCGTGCTCACATGAGCCAGCCCTAGAGCTGCACATCTGACTCAGAAACTTTACAGAAATCATAAAGTCACACATGACGTGGTAAGTCAGACCAACCTATAGCTCCATTTATCTTACCATGTTTAATTCTTGATCCATTGGCTCTGCCTGGGAACACAAATACGTCCCCATCACACCTGGCCTTTGGGAAGCTTGGGGTACACAATCAGCCCCTTGGTGCCTGAGGCTCTTTTGCATAGGGGTGTGGAGTTGATCTACTCAGTGCATACCTTGGCTGTGCATTGTGGGGTTTGAAAAGCACGTGGTGGCTCTCCTGGGAATACCTTCCCCAAAGCGGGGCAGTCCCAAAGGTAAGAACCCACAAATATTTGGGGCTCTGGTAAAAGAGGTGAGGCCGGGGCTCCTACACCAAGTTTCTCTTCTTCGCTGAGTTTCTGGTTCATTTCCAGCCCCAAATTTCTTCAAACATATTGATGTTTCTGACTGAATGTCTGTGCTTCCTGTCATCAGGCACCGAGAGTCACCATCTCTCTCATCCTGTGGCCTGGCAGAGGGACAGCCCCTATTCACTAAGAGGTGGCTACTGAGTGGAAGGAAGATAGCCGTGGAGACTGGAGGAGGAAGAGGTGAGGTGGCAGACCTTCAAAAGGGGCCCTAAGCTGGAGGGGAGATGTGGACTCTTCCTGGGGACTCTGTAGACATATCTGAGAGACTGGAGCCATGTTTCTCTCCCTCCATCCATGGAGGCTGGAGAGGGAGGGATGGCTGCCAATGGGGAACTCCTGACGTAGAGGACAGACAGGGAATGAAATCTGGGATTTGAAGGTAGTCTGTGTGAGCATTCCATTTTTGCTGAGTGGTCAGAGGGCCAGTATGTGAGTTATAGTGCCCTCACCAGAGAGGGGCTTAGAGCTTCCCGTGGATTAACCCACCTTCTGCCTTCATCAGCTCTCAGCTCTGCTCCCCAATTAGCAAGTAATTGTCAAGATTAACTAAGAGCCTATGCTTTCACCAGACATACAGCGAGTGCTCATTGGAGGGCAGTCATACAGTTATCCATTTATGCCTGCATCCTCTTCTTTTCCAGAAAGATTCCTGAGTTTTAGGTTGAGCAAGAGTAGGTCCAGAATAGGAAGAATATACACACGAGAAGACTCGTAGGAACTACCGTGGTTCAAACCAGGGAAAATGCAACAAGTGCAGATCATTTTACAGGCAAGATCCCTGCAAGAATTTTTGTTGGTGCCACCTGGATATCCATGAAGAACGTGGTAATCCTAGACTGGAACGGCACCAGCTGTGCCATCCAGTGTTTATAAAATGCATTCCTGCCTAGATTTCTGTATTCCACTCATGACGTCATTTACGGAAGACCTCAGGTCCTACTAGCTTGGGAACGGAGTCAGACACAGCTTCACCCAGGCTCTCTACCTTGCCTGGCAGATCTGCAAAGCCTCGGGGACTATTTGTGTTTGACGTGACCCTTTGACCCTTTGACTGCATCCTCTCTTCATCCCTGGTTAGGTCCCGCTGTTAATGTAACCGAACATCATAATCAGGATAAGGGGCTGTGCTTTCAATGCCAAGTTCCTTTTTCTCTGCACTCACTGCTTAGTGCTGTGCCTCTCCTCCATGGCCTTGTTACCTTATATCTCCCCTTCAACCTGCCCTAAAAGTGACAGCTGGATTTCTGGCTGCAGCTCTCATCAGCAACTTGATCCCTGTGAGCCTCTTCCTGTCCACACAGGTGTGTGGTTGGGTTTCAGGCAGTAACCTTTCACCCTGAGCTGGGAAGCCAGCTCACACCTGCCATCCTAGGCCACCAGTCCCAGGCTTTGCGACATCCTAAGTCTGGTGTGTAAGGCCCTTTCACTTGGTTTATGCCTCAAGTTACATGGGAAGAGGAAGCCTTGGATCCCCTTCTCTACCCCCTGCCACCTGCTGACTACTGAGTGACATCATTTAACACTGTTTTGAGAAGAGAGATTTAAAGTTGTTTGGAAAACTGAAGGAACAACAGAAATGTTTGCATGTTAAGCATTCCGCCCAAATACGAAGATGTGAATGTCTCTTTATTATGACAGTTCTGGAGGAGAGTAAGCTCCTGGTTGTCAGTGAGCATCTCAGCACAGGGTTTGACATACAGCATAGCAGTGGGAGGCAGCTTAAAAATAGTTTAAAGAAGAGAAGTGTTCAATGCTTTCCTAATTGTCCCAGGTCAACAGTCTGCCTTCTATTTTAATGCTTTATCAAAAATGAGATTCTACCCATATGCATCCTATAGTGGCTATTGACTATCGTCTCCAAGAATCAAGTATACGTTTCCAATAGGAATCTGGCAAGTATAGAGATGTGGAGAATGATAGGAAAGTCACTCTGAGTTCCAATCTCCACAGGAATAATCATGTATAATATATATTATAAATGTATTCTCATATTCTTTCGAGGCATGTGGATTGTTACAATCTAATGCTTAAAAATAAAAATTTGAGGGCCAGAGAGAGGTGAAGACAGATGCCAAGGCTGGAGGCCTGAATTTGGTACTTGGAACACACATGACAGAAGGAGAGAACCATTTCTTGCAGGCTGTCCTCTGGCCTCTATGCCTACCCTACAGCACACGTGCATGCGCGCGTGCACAATCTCTCTCTCTAACACACACAATGAATGAATGAATGAATGAATGAACGAATGAATGAATAAATAAACAAATAAATGAAATTTGGGTAATACTTTAAACAGATGCCATATTACAATTTTTTTCCTTACTGTTACAATTTTCAAAAGAGGCATTTTTATTACCTCTATTCTTCTTCATTACATGAATGTGTATGTTCCTTATTAGGGAGAAAAAAACCACAGAGAAAGAAGATGAGAAAATAAAACCCAGAATAACCTCTTCACATAAATGCCGACTATCAACTTTCCAGGACTTTCTTTCCATTCCTACACAGTTTGAATGAAAATAGTGTAATTCCTCTGTCCCTGTGCTGCTTAGTAAAATGTCTTAATTCTGCTACCGCTACCATGTTATATAACTATCACGAATAATACTCTAGGAGAAAATTTTATGAACTGTGCTGGACTGTACTACATAGATGCACACAGATCCTTTACTTTCTTAGATAAATTATCTATTATATAACTGAGTTCTCTAATATTCTGTAATTTATGATGATGCTGTCAACATAACTTGTAAATAAATACTTATAGGCACTCATAATTATATATCTCTGAAATAATCCATAAAGGTAGAATTTTAGGGTCAAGCAATGAAGTCAGCTTTTTCATGTTTTGTAGCTCTCCTGTTTTATATCATTCTACTATAATTCACCTAATCATTTTTGGACAGTTTGCAACAAATACCTGTTTACCAAAACTATGTTCTGCTTCAAGACCATTGGGATGGTTTCCTTCCAGGGGATTGTAGGGCTGCAGGGAAGAAGAAATCAAAAATTGAAACGGACCCTGTAGATCCGTGTCTACTGCATAGCTTATGCCATGGAGCTGCTGTCAAGGCCCAGGCAAGCACTCAGGTGTCACCCTGCGGCGGCACTGGGGCAGAGCTGAGGTGTGCTCAGTGCTTCAGCTGCTGTTTCTTCGGGATTTTGAAGCGCCAAGGGAATAGGCGCAGGGAAATGACTTGTGTCTCATGACAAAATCATGTCCCACCTAGAAATCTGAGTAGCAACCCAGCATGATGAGTTCTGAATTCTAGTCCCATGCCTGACCTGCCTTGGCTCTCTGATGCATTTTTTTTAGCTTGTGCTAAATAAGTTTGAATTGTTTCTTAACTTGGAAATTTTACCTTCCTGCCCTTGGATCTCTGCTTCTCTAACTCCCAGGGTGGCATTAGAATGCTATTCCACCCTAGTAGGGAATGCTCTGCGGGTCTCCCAGTAGCCATATCCCCAGTACAGGGACCATTTTGGTCTGATCAAACAGAAACAGATTACTTCCATATTGTTATCCCTCCCCTGTATTAATGGTAAGCACTGCCTATCAAAGAGCCCTTGCTAGTAACAAATTGGTATGCTTTGGATAGTTCTGGATAGTACCTGATATAACAACATATGGGTGAGTTGAACCCACCATCCAAAAGAGAAGAGAAATAAGAAGAGATGTTTAACAGGGAAAGGTAGTTTTGTAAGAGAAACTGGTGATGAAGACCTGGTCACCATTGCATAAGAATTTCCCTTGTACTGTAGTATTCCATCCTGGCTTGTAAGAGCAGTGTATGCTCTGGGTCTTTGAGGATGAGGATGAGGAGGATGGTGAGGGTGCAGAGAACCAGTGATGAGGTGCCTGGATGCGAAGGCAGGAGCTAGATAGTTAAGGTGAAAACTGTACTACATGTCATGTACATGTGTGATGCTTCCACCGTTCTTTCAGCCTTCCAAACCAGCCCTCTCCTGGGAACTGACCCGGCAAGGTCCCGTGAAACTAGCTGCCTGGAAGGTAGCTGAAATTTGCTAAAATTAGCTCTGTGGGGGTTCTTAGGAGGACTCCACTGTGTTCTTGGATCCCGGATGTAGACCATGGCACTAAGAAGGAAGTTTTTCAGGAGTGGGACAGCCAGGTCTTGGCATGGGTTGTAAGCCTGCACTGACCCATCATCTCAGGAGCATGTCTTGCTGGAGCTGGGGGTTGCAGTTGAAAGTAAAGGAACTCTATCCTTTGGACAGGTAGCTTCACTCTGGCAGGAGAATCACAACCTGCCCTTGTCACCACATGTCACTGTCCACAATTACTCATCATCTGCAGATAGACAGCCCTGGAGGAGATCATCAATTGCCAATGCAATTCAGCAGATACACTTCATAAATTTTAATTACATCCCCACTGAAAATGAATGGTCAGAAAATATAAAACATCTGCCATCCAGATCATTTACATTTTTCATACAATAAATCATCAACACCACCCTGAACCATGGCTTAAATCATGTGAGTGTGGTAGGCCACAAAAAGGGGACACCATCCATCCTGCCATCACTGTGGGGTTCTTAAGATGTAGAAAGCAGGGCAAGGAGACCTGGGACCCACCGTGTTTTTGTTTCTGTAGGGAGCATCTTGGCCTGACCACCATAAATCCACAACCCAGAGTCTAATCTGTATCTATTGGTTGACCTGTCTGTGATTATTTTGCCTATAATAAAATGTGACGAAGTCAATAGTAGTTGGCAAAAATGTGGCTAGAGAAGACAGGCATTATCACTCCAGTAGCTTGTTTACCTATCCCTCAGGTAGAGTCAGGAAATTGCTCTCTTTAAAACATGAATTTCTGCTAACATGTTCATGCAATCCATGCAAATTCATGCAGATCATATAAGGCCTCTTAGCCTTTCCCACATAGAGCAATGCAAGGCATCTGAACAGTGCCAGACCTCCTCAATAACTCTTTGGCAGTCATGGATCTTACTGTTAGGGATATGGGGACTCTGGCACTCAGGTAAGTTGTCTTATACCAACTACAGGTGCATGTGCTGTGGGCACAGCCTCGGGGTCTTAAGGGGAGACTTACGTAGTTGTTTGATGGGCTATGCAGCCTTTTCTATAGCCATCATCAGTTTGCCTTTTGTTTTGTTTTTCTCTAAACCCCTCTACCTTATTGTACCAGGATCAGGGCTCAGAGTTGTACCTCTCCCTGCAAGAGGGAGAGATCCTCTGCTGGGGTCTGTGGGAATGGAAATGTGCAGAATAAGTGAGACTATGTGCTGCTAAAAGAGACACATGCTAAGCCAGAGGCTCCAGCTAAGTCAGGTAGCTGCAAGAGGAGGAGCGTCTGGTTTTCTTGGACCCTTGACATCAAAATCAACAGCAATGGAAGGTGGCCATTGCCTTCTTAAAGGGAAAAATTGATTCAATTATTCTGATGAATCCTTATTTTCTAGGGGAGGGCATGAGCCCACAAAGGCAGATGATCTGCCCAAGGACACATGCAATGACTCTTTCCCATGTCCTTGCTCTCCTGTGTTTGCTGGGCTACTATGTACTCTTCTGGCTCAATGGGTACCACACGCACATGTGTGGTGCAGAGGCAAACTGGAACTTACACAAAGAACAGACTGCATCTCTTTAAAATATAATCAAAAATCGAGCAAAACCTTGAAGAGCACCATGTACATTCTGAAGGCATTTGATACATCACGTATCAGCAGATGCTTACATTCTGAAGGCATTTGATACATCACGTATCAGCAGATGCTTTCCAGGTGCAGAACCAGAGAGAGGTCACATGCACGACATGTGATCCTTGTCACCAGCTTGCAATGCCCTTCTGGTCTTCCCCATTAGGATTCACAAACCTGGGTCTCCTTTTTGTGGTTTTTGGATGCTGAATGGTGCATCCAAAACTCCACAGATAACTAAGTCTCTAGTGGTCTCTGAGTTTACATCCTATATTGCAATGTCTGCTCATAGCTTCTTTCTGCTTAGCTCATTTCCCCCTGACATCATTTTGGGATGCCTCAGAAGAAGCCTGGCTGTGTTGTGTAGCAATTTCCTCTGATTTGAAATGTTCCATCCTGGAGGCACACAGGAAGTGAACAACTCAGAAGTCTCTGGAAGTCCCTGAAACTTAGAAAATTTACAATGCCCCTATCTCCGCAAGGTTGTATAAGCAGCAAGTACTGTTGTTGTGAGAGGAGACTGTCTTGTTTGTTGTACTGCCTGTAAGTCATGCAGAGAGCTCCAGAGATGCCACTTTTGTGAGCTGTCACCTAGGCTAATGTAGGATTTTGATATTGTAGCTGCCTTTGAAACATTCCTGTTCTTGAAGTTACCCCTTACCCACACTCCTGCAAGTAATTCCAATAAACTTACTGGTTTGTCAAGTTAGAGTTGAGTGTAATTGTTCCTTTGGTCTGCCATTCCCTTTCTGTGGTGAGTAGACATTTGTTCACATTTCCACAGGGATAGCCTCCTACAACAAGCATCCTGCAGCCATCTCTGACAAGGTGTACCTGGTCATTTCTTACAGATGTGCTAGGCCAGTCCCTGTTCACTATGTTCACCTAGAACTCAGACTGACAGGCTTGATGAAGAACCTCACAGGTGACATTTGTGTTTCCCTCTAGAGCTAAGCTGATATACCTGGTATTTGAAGAAAATAGATTACTCAATATACAGAAATATATGCCAAAATGACTTAAAGGTCTTTAAACTCAATAAAAAAATTTTTCTCTTTAGCATAGGCAAGTACTTCAGTCAGCATTTCTTCTTTAAATAAAATCTTAAAGTCCACTAAATGAATTTCTGTTGTTGTATTCTATTTTGAGCGAGGCTGTTCTGGCTGATGGATGGTCTTGCTTTGGTTTGGTGGCATATGGTTCTCCAGTGTTTCTTGGTAGTAATTAAAATGCGGTGTGCCTGAGTTGTCCAGCAGCTGTCCCATCCTTGAGCCAGTTTGCTGTATTGGAGTTAGTCAGAAGTCACATGTCCTCCGCAACAGTGGATTAGAAGTTGCCATGTTCCTGTAGGCCATTAAGAAGATGAGGTTGAAATGGACCTGCATGCACAAAGCTTCCTTCTCTCTCCAGTGGTACTGAAAAGAACACAATTGAAGGAAAGCAACTGGCTAGTTTGTAAAGCAGATCAAATAATTCCACAGTTGCTCCTAATAGGGTATACTGTAGTAAAAGGAGCAGGCCACATTCCCAGCGCCCTTCTAGCTTAACTGCCGAAATAACCACGCAGAAATTGTATTAATTAAATTACTGCCTGGCCCATTATATCTAGCCTCTTCTTGGCCAACTTTCACATCTTGATCTAACCCATTTCTATTAATCTGTGTAACACTACGAGGTTGTGGCTTACTGGGAAAGATTCAGCATGTCTGACTCTGGTGACTCCATGGTGGCTCTCTCTGCCTGCCTTCTTTCTCCCAGCATTCAGTTCTCTTTTCCCTGCCTATCTAATTTCTGCCCTATCAAAAGGCCAAGGCAGTTTCTTTATTCAACCAATGAAAGCAACACAAATACAGAAGGAACTCCTATACCAGTATACTAAGGTGTTTTTGTTTTGTTTTGGTTTATTTGTTTGTTTATTAAAAAAGAAAACTCACAGAACCACAATGAGGAAATAGGAACAGGGTTTAACATTCAGGTGTGGCAGGAAGAAAAGGGGCCAGTGCGTGGGACAGCAGCTTTTTGGTATCCAAAACTATGCCCCAACCTGGTCCAGCCTCTCAAAAGCCATTAGCTAAAAGAGGTTCCCAATCACCTCCTCATTTTGTTCAGGATGTAAAGTTACAAACTTGATTCTTTGAGGGTCTCATGGGAGTGATCACAGCTGCTCTCATCACAGATATTAATGGTCATGCCCGACACACTACAACAATCACACTGCATGGGGACAAAGGTAGAAGTGAGACGGTTGAGAACCACTGCTGAAGGAACCTTCCCATTAGGACATACGTTAAGAACTTGGGCAATACCCCAGCCCAATACCTTAATCTGCCTAGTCTTTCAAAAGCCAGAGGTGGACATCCTGGCTGGTGGAGGAGCCGCTTGTTTGGAGGATTTAAATGATACACAAAATTTGGAGGTACAAAGAGTGGTCAGTGATAATTGAACAGGAGTGTGACTCGGTGTTCTGAAGCTGGCTGACTGTCAACTGGAAAATGGTGGAGAGGAAGTGACTGGGCAATAATTTTAAAATAAGAGATGCCGAGTCATTGTGTCAAAAACCACTCCTGACTGTGTGTGGCAGTCTGGACATTTGGGGAATAAGGTGAAGGCTTTTATCACCATGATAAAGCAGGCTGACCAAGGTGATGGACCTGGCCACCAATTTAATCAGGTCTGTTGTTTCCTCTCACCACAGTTTATTTTTAAAAAGTAATCAATAAACCATTAGGGGATTTTCAGAAGGCAATAAGCACTGAGCTGTATGGTAGAAAGAATGAAGAGTAGTTCTCTCTTGCTCTCTCTCTCTCTCTCATGTGTGTGTGTGTGTGTGTGTGTGTGTGTGTGTGTGTGCATGTTAGTTTGTTTTTGTCTTGTCTTGGACAGTTACAGGAAGACATCCTCATAGGTATAAATTTCTTGTAATATGTTCACATGGTCACATTTTCTTTCGAAGGTCCATGGACTCCAGGCTCGGATTGACACACCAAGGTGACAGCTTAGTTGACCCCATCTACGAGCCCTCCAAGCCTTTGGCCATTGTTTCTTGATCAGATAGCCAGGTTGGTCCTAAGGGGAGAGCTAAATGAAATCACTTCTAAGTGTCCAGCACGACATCCCCACAAATCTGCAGAGTATTGCTGTCAGTATGGCTATGGCTACTGCCCCTGCAGAGAGTAGTTCAGGTCCTTTAGAAGAAAGTTCCAGATTCCATGGTTAACAACATCTATAGTGACTGTCTTAGCAAACTGAAATAAAATTATTATTAACAAAACATGATTAAGCATCACTTGATGCATTTTCTTTTGCTTATAGTATTAATAAACACTCTTGCCAATAGTCAGTAATATTTTTTACAGTGTTCTACAATAACTGCCTGCCTGTTTGGTCTCCTCCTCTTTTCAGACCAGTTCCTGGTCCTCAAGTCACATCACCCTACAACCCTCTAGGCACGGGTGAACACGTGCCATGTTCTCTTTGATGCTACACCCATTTGGATCCCTTCACTTCCTATCCCAGTGGGCAGAACTTAGTCATTTAACTTTCGCTAGCTGCAAGGAACACTGGGAATTGTAGTTTTCTTCAAGAAGCCAAGGGTGTGGCTAAAAATTGGTAACTGTTAGTAAGAGGCGAACAGCCAGTAGCTTGCAATGTGACATTAGGCAGATGTACAGAAAGTTGTACAGTTTTCGTTGGTTTTGATAACAGTGTTCTTCATTTCATGGCCTCCAGTTTATCACATTGTGGTATATACTCTATGCATTCCTAAGAACATCATTGTGGTATATACACTATGCATTCCTAAGAACATCATTTCTTTAGCTTAAAAGTTCCAATTACATTTTAGTAAACTTCCTGGAGAATTTGCCAATACCCTAGCCATTGCCTTGCTTTTCCCTTGACTACAAAATCTCAGATTGTCGCCGCAAGCTCAGTTCTTTGTGAAGCCCTTCCCTTTGGCGTGTGTCACAATTTAGAGCTCAAAGCTGTCTCCCTCCAGGTTTAGATATCTATTAGCATGAACATTTTCCTCTTTTCTAACCTTCAAAAACATTCGGTCACACCAAGGAGATGATGAAGGCCATTGTACAATTACAATTCTGATGCAATGAAGTTTCATTCCACTTTAAGCAATAGGTGCCTGATTCTCCTTACAATGGAACGAGGTTCTACAGGCCCGCAACTTTTACATCCTCATTAATTTGCAGGGCTCTTTTGGGAAAAATGTTCTTGGTGCAGAGTGAGTTGGTCTCAACTTTGAACAAATCTTTGTGTTAATGTCTCCCAGGTTGTAAGGAATGTTTCTAAGGAGCCCTCACCATTGTCCACAGAAGAGGCTGTGCTTTGTTGGTGGTCACTTAGATAATAGGAGAGCTCCCCCTGCTGATTGGCACTGGGGAGTTGTGGGGGCGGGGCTAATCTCGGGCCCTGGCAAGCCTTGATAACCTCACTAATGCTCAGCACAGACCAAGATGGAAATCAAAAGGCAGCTTGTTTGACATTGGCTTTTGAAATACTTAAAAAATCAGCATTTGTCAAGTGGAAAGATTTTCATTTCAAAGTTCTAGCAGGTTATTATTATTCTGAGCAGTGGAGAGTTAAGAAAGGCTAACAACTCTAATAATGGTGGTATCTGAATGTGGGGAGCAATTAGGTTTTATTGTTTGTTTGCATAAAATGATACCACCTAGCTTTGTTTTGGGTTTGTTTAAGAAATGAAGGCTAATTAGACCATGCAAGTCGATTTGTTTTCTGAAAATTAATTAAGCTTTTGTGGCCTTACCAGGTTCCAGGGCCAGGCTCTCAGCCCACACAGTTCCTCTGGAGAGATGTGGGAGGTGAGCTTGTCTCACGCTGAACTGTCAGACGGTCCCATCATGCAAAGAATGAGAATTGGGAAGGTGGCATTTGAAAGCTCGTTCAAGTTGTAAGATGTTGGATTCTATTTTTATTAACTCACTTAAACTTTCAACATACGGAAAAGATTTATTTAACACACATTTTGTAAGGCATTTTTGACTGCATACAATATATATTTATTTTTGCAGAAAAAAAATACAGCTGAGGACATTTTTGTAACTTGAGTTATGGTCCTAAAAGGACAGACAAGATCCAATGAGCTAACCATGAAATCCTATCTTTTACTGGGAATGTTCATTAAAACATTAAAATTTTTGTATTTGTACCACACCAAGGCAGCTTTCTCTGTCACCTTTGAAGTTATATAAATATAAACATTCCTTCAGCTGCTTTGTAGGACCTACCTATGTGAGGCTGGAGAGACCATAGAAGAATGTTCTACTGCTAGAACCCCAAGCACAGAAACAGAACCAAACCCGGAGGGGTGGGCAATGTAGAGAGCTTGAGATCAAGATGCATCTGTGAGAAGAGCTTGTTTTATACAACTTCCCTTTCATTTACGAACATGTTTTTAAATAGCATAATTGAGATGTCATTTAGGATGAAATTCTTCCATTTAAAGCACACAGTTCAATACTTTCATGGCAGCTCCAGAGTTGTGTGACAATCCTCAAGATCTAATTTTAGAACATTTTTTATCATCTCGGAGAGAAACTCCTGCCCACTAGGAATGTGCCCTTTCTTCTGAACCTCAGCTGCTGAAACCTGCAGATACTATCGTCTGTATGGATTTGTGCATTCTGGATGCAGAGATGATAAATTCACCTTGATTTTTGTAACTGCCTTCTTTCATGGTACGATGCTTACATTGTATTGTTTTTAATGCTTAGTAGTATTCCATTATATGGGCATACCACTCTTATTTACTCAATGGTCAGTTGAATGATATTTGAGAGTTTTCCACTCTTGGGCTACTGTGAACCATAGTTGCTTCCAATACATATGTGCAGGTCTTTGAATGGCCACATTCATTTTTCCTGAAGCAGTTACTTAGAAAATATGGATGGAATATACTATAAATTTCAGCTGTTATTATGTATTGCAAATTGTTTTAAAATATACTCAGAATAAACTCTTTTATTAGATACATGATTTGAATTTTTTCAGATTCTTTGAGTTGACTTTATTGATTATGTTATTTGATGCGTAAGTTCTTTTTGAAATTTTGGTCAAGTTTGATTCTTCCATTTTGCCTTTTTACTGTTCTTGCTGTTGATGCCAGATTTAAGCAATCATTGCTAAATTCCCCCAGACGGTGAGGACGTGCTTCAGTGTTCCCTGGGAAGGGTGGCAATGGTTTCACATCTGATTACATCTGCGATGCCCTCTGAGCTTCCCTGTGTCTATGCCATAAAGTTAGACTCAAAATTAATGTCATTGTACATAGATATTCACTGTCCAGCATCACCGGCTGAAGAAACTGTTCTCCCAGCTGCTGGCACTGTGAAAAGTTAATGGACTATTAGTCCAAGGGTTGACATCTGGGCGTTTTGTTCTAGTTCATCAATCTTATAAATCTCACAGTTCGTTCTTCTGAGGGTTGTAGCGCTCTTGATTATGGTAACTTTGTAATAGGATTTGAGATTCAGAAGTAGAATCTTCTAGCCTACTCTGTCTGCACTTGAGTTTAACTTAGTTGAGGATGAGTCAATAGAAGCTTTCGTGGTTGAAATAAGACTGACAAGAAAAATGGAACAGATGATTTCAGAACTCTGGGGAAGCTAAGGAGACTGTATCTTGTTTGGTATTGAACTACTAGGAGAACTAAGAGGCAGAAGAAATGTCTGAAGCAAAAATACCCCCATTAGTTTCTATAATTCTTTTTAATCATTGTTGGATTGGATGTGTTCTGTGCAATCTGGAGGGTGGCCACTATGATAGCCACATGTTTACTTTTGGGTGAGTGTGACCTGGAGGGTGACCCATGACAATAACCACACGTTTGCTTTTGGGTGAGTGTGATTTGGAGGGTGACCCATGATGATAGCCACGCCTTTGCATTTGGGTGAGTGTGTATAGGAAGGGAAAGTGAAAGAGCAAGTGGTGGGAACAGACACAAAACACCATCAGGTGAGCATTCAGAACACGCAGCAGAGACTGCTGGAGCCGCTTACCCAGAAGAGTGAACAGTGTCATCACTGAATTTGCAGAAACTGAGCGGGGACGGCCCACTGAGTCAGTCAGCTAGAGCTTCTGACCAAGTGTCCGGGGCAGAGCACAGGGTCCCCTCAAGTGAGGCTTCCAAGTAAAGGAATAAGTAGTGCAGGGAGAGATAACATCATAAATTTGTGTGCAGACAATCACCCAGCAGATGTCAACAGTGGACACTGAGATAGACAGCTGGAGTTCCCAGCTAAGCTTTGTCCACAGAAGAGGTTCCTATGGCTGGACTTCCCACCACTTGGTTCTCTTTCAACAAGTTTAAACAACCCTCAGCATTTTCCTGGTATAATGTACATTGATATCTTAGTTGAGATTTTTGCATTGGTGTTTATGAAAGACATCAGTCTGTTGTTTTTTATTCTTTTATTGTTTATTTTTGTGATTATAATATAATTACAACATTTCTCTCTTCCCTTTCCCCATTCCAAACCCTCCTATCTACCGATCCCCACTCTCCTTCAAATTCATGGCCTCTTCTTTCATTAATTGTTATTGCATGACTGACTATATATGCAGATATGTTCATGTATATATAGAAATATATGCAAATATTTCTTAATATAGTCTCTTCAGTTATGTAAGGTTATTTGTATGTATGTTTTTAGGGCTGACCAACTGGACAACCAAGCGCTGTGCTCTTCCTTGGGAAGACCATCTCTCCTGCTCCCAGCTTCTCTTGAGTTACCTGTATTTCCTTACGTAGGGCTCAGACCTCGTGAACTTTTCCCCATTGGTGTCACCCTTGCTCAGCTGACGTTTGAGCAGTCATGTTGGTGACATTGTATAGGTGCAGCTTCTGACATTTCTAGGAGACACAGATGTAGAGCAAACTCCTTATTATTATCTTTCTGCCCCCTCTTTCACAATGTTCCCTGAGCTGTATGTGCAGGAGTGTTTTATAGATGTATCTATTGGAACTGGGCACGAAAACTCTGCTCTTTGATTGGTTTTCTGTAGTGATCTCCATGTGTTGCAAAGAGAGATTTCCCTGATGAGGGGTGAAGACTACAATAATCTGTGGGTATAAGGACAAATGCTTATAGATTATTGTTAGTGATTTAGTAAATTGGTGGTTGTAGACTCTCCTCCAGTATCCATGAATTCACTAGCACTGAGCAGTTTTCTAGGCTTCCAGTACCTGTCATGGTTTCTGCTTGTTGAGTGGCTCCTTACATCCAATTAGAGAGCCGTTGGTGACCACAAAGGCGTGAGTGCCACTACTTCATCCATAGGTTAATATGTTTTTCTTTTCTTGTAATACTGGTTTCATACATGGCCACAGCTGAATGTGCTTTTTATCTTTGTTTCTCTACAGATATGCTCATCATTATTATCATTATTACTCTGTTTTTACCAGTCTTTGACATTTTGAACCTGAATATGCCATCCCTATGTGACATTTAAAAACCTTTGTTGGTTTGCTTTGGGAGCTCGGGATCTCTTGCTACCTTTGTTCTGCACGGATTCAGCTCTGTGCTCCCTGGCTTTCCCAAGTCACAGCCCAGAGTCTGACATCTACCTTCCTGCCTGGTTGGCTTTCGCCTGACACTGTGGCGCAAGAAGGGGCGTGAGTGAGCAGGTTTATCTTGTTTCACATCTTAGAGAAAAAGCCTTCAGTTTTCACCAATGAGTTCAACATTGGCTGTGGGCCTGTTATATACCCTGTGGCCATGGGAGGGTATTAAAGAAAAGTAAAGCAAATAAAATCAGCATACGATTTAAACATTAACAAGATATCTGCTACTCCCGTGAGAATAGCTAGCATCCAAGACACTGACAATACAAGTGCTGGCAAGGCGTGGGTGCATGGATGCACCCAGTGGGCAGAGGGAGTTGTGCCGTTTCCCGTGGATGATGTGGCAAGCGAACACAGCCATTCTGGAAGGCAACCTGGATGTTCTGTAGGCTCAAGAAGTTCTTTACCACATGAATTTTGAACTTACCCAGTGGGGTTGGAATTTAATGCCCACCCCAAATTTAACACATGAATAGGAGCTTTATTCACACAGCCAAAAATAGGAAGCGAACACGATGTCCTCCAGCATGTGAAGAACGAATGACCCACAGTCCGTGGAGGTAGCAGAGTAAGGCACGCAACTGGGAAGGAAATGGCATGGAAATGTAGGTGCACATCAGCGTACGCAAAGAGTATGCTTGAAAGGGTGCATATTGCATAACTTCAACTTCATGTTGGTCTGGAATAGGAAAAACTGTGGGCTAGCGGTTTCCTGGAACTGAGGTGTGGGAGGAAGAAAGGATGGGGTCTGGGAAGTTTCTTCATGGTACATCATAGCAGTAGCCACATCCTGTTACACACTTGTCCAGGTCTGCAGACTGGCCAGATGCAATAAGTTCATCCTGATGTAAAGCGTGGACTCTGTGTGAGGGTGACGTACCACTGTGGGTTTATATATGATATCAAATGGATCATTGCCTTATCTAACGCTGAAGGAGGGGTAACACATGTGAGGGGCATGCTAGCCAATGGGAACGAGGCTGCCTTTTGCTCTATTTTTCTGTGAACCTAAAACTTCTATAGCAAATGAAGTTGATTAAAATGAATTAAGTTGGGATCTGGGAATATAGTTCAGTTGGTGATGTGTTTACCTTGAATAATGAGAACCTGAGTTTGATCCCCCAGACTCATATATAAATGCCAAGCATGGTGGCTCACACTTGAATTACCAGATTGGGATAGAGACAGGCAGATTCCTAGAACTCTCTGGTCAGCCAGTCTAACCTACTTGATGAGTTCCAGGACACTGAGAGACCCTGTCTTACAAAACAAGGTAGGCCAGGTGTGGTGGTGCACACCTTTGATCCCAACACTCGGGAGACAGAGGCAGGCAGAGCTCTGTGAGTTAGAGCCTAGCCTGGACTACAGAGCAAGTCCAGGACATCCAGGGCTGTTACACAGAGAGCCCTTGTCTTGAATAACCAGAAAAAAAAACCCAAGGTGGATGGTGACCAAGAAAGAACACCTGAGGTTGTTCTTTGGCCTTCCCACCCAGGTGCACACAAATACACCTACACCTACACACACACACACACACACACACACACACACACACACACACACACACACACACATACACACAGAGCAAATCATGGTGGTTGAAAAACTAATTCTGCTTATGAGATGCTCAGAGCTGTGGTTGCTGCCCAGAGAGAGCCAGGCAGACCCTAGCATGTATAGCTACAACAGTCTTCTCCTAGAATTCTGACTCCAGTGGGCATTGCCTCTATGTTGCTCTATAGAAGCCTGGACAGAAGGAGTCTGAACACAGAATGAAGACAAAAATCCAGTGTTTTATTTGGTGTCCACCTGTTCTTCCTAGGTGTCTCCATGTTCTTCTCATGATATGTCATCTTAGACATTCTTTTTCTGCTGCATTTTCTACTCAATCAGCCATTTCTCTGGATTTCAGCCCACTGGAGATCAAAATCCTGCCAGAATTAGTAACAACATACTTTGGCCATTTGTAAGCTTTTTTTCTTCTTCTTATTTTTGTCTGGGGGTGTTAAAATCTTTATTAGTTGTTCAGTGGAGCAGCAAATGATCCAATATTAACTTTCTTCAATAAGGACCCACTGCCAGATAAGGACTGTTGACAAATGTATGTGAACACGTGTGTGAACATGGAAATTATGATACTTCTTACTCAACTGTGGCAATCCAGACCTATTGGCAAACATTTCAGGCCTCACCCTCCACAGCCAGGAAGGCTGTGGTCATGCCTTTAAAATGTTCTATGGGTTCAGCATCTTTACCCATGTACCAACTTCACATGGAATATCTTGCTTTCTCATCCATATAAGCATAGCTTGAAATGGTGCATTATCATCATGAGGTAAGATTTCAGCAGTCACTAGATAGATAGCTTCAGCTGATGTGTACCCCTGCTTTTCCCTTTCCACCCTCCTTCCACTGTCTTTCTTGTCTCCAGGGACCCTACCCAGGTCTCCGTATGCTGTAGACAAGCACTCTACTATGAGGTACTTATGAAGGAAGCGTTTCTTCTGAAGCTACATGAAGTGTAATGTTCCTGAAACTGAACGGATTCTTTATTTTATTTTCAAACTTGTGTGTATGTGTCTATATGTGTGTGTGTGTGTGTGTGTGTGTGTGTGTGTGTGTAGATTGCAAGAGCCACAACACATGTATGGAGGGCAGAGGGTAGCATCAGGTGTCAGTCCTTGCTTTCTGGCTTGTTTAAGACAGGGTCTCTTTTATGTTCTTTGCTTCTGTGTATAGCAGGCAGCTGGGCTGTGTGCTTCAGGATTGTGAACGTCTGCCCATCACAGACACACACAACACCAGATTTTATGTGGGTTCTAGGGATTTGAATTAAAGTCCTCACAGTGTGTAACAAGCACTTTGCTAACTGAGCCATCTCCCAGCCTAGAATCATTTTGTATACAGGAGGCAAAGACCAAACTGTCTGAAAACAAGAGTTATGTCAGACCTGCGTTTGGATCCAGTGCCTAGCGTGCTGCGTCTTTCATTTGTTTCGTCATTTGATTGACTGGATCAGTTTAACTGTAATGTTGCTGCTGTGGCGTGTACAGGGCCAGTTTGTGCTTTACTTTCTCTGTCGGCGATGATAAAGATGCACACCCACACAGTCAAGTGGAATCTAATCTTTAAAAAGATACACACTCATCTAAAATTAAACCTGAACATTCTTGCACAGAATGATAGGTAGATCTCCCTAGAGTAAATGATCTTCGGTAGTTTTTGTGTGGAGCAGGAGGCCTCGTGGTCCGGCACATCAAGCTTGCTACCGACGACATGTGGCTATACTTCTCCAGTTACTGCTATCCATGCTCTCATTCGCTGTCTCCTTAATTCCATCCATCCCTCTCATCAATCTTGAATACTAGTTTTGTTTTGGTGGTGAAATTCTCTAGAATATTGTCCTAAATGCTTTTATTATAATGAAAACTTAGCATGCATATTCTGTAAACAAATGGGATATGATGAATCATGTATTTTGAATAATAGTAACCTGAAACTTCCAAGCATGTTTCAAAGCTATTAACTAATGCCTATGTTGCATCTGCTTCTTTCTCAAATGTAATAGTTCTTACTGGATAAACTTTTTAAAATCTATTTTTATTCATGTGTATGCATGTGCACCTGCTTGTTTGCATGTGCACTTGTGTGTCATGCCCACAGTCTCCTGACTTGGGTGCTGGGAACTGAACCCAGGTTCTCTGCATATGCAGCAAATGCTCATAACCTTTGAGTCATCTCTCCAGACCCTGAATTCACATTGTAGAGCTCCTGTTCAGTTCTCTTTTATTTCTACAGAGTTGATTCCTATTGGGCTGTGATGGTTTTTCCTGGGAAAGATGCTCTGAAAGGTAGAAGTGTTTGCCATTGGGAGTTTTTGTTGCTAGTGTGGAGCAGCAAGAAGTGAAATGGGGGAGGTTTGTGGGTAGCGTCAGATAATTTATCCTGTTTCCCTTTTACTTACATACAACAAATAACTCTCCTGTTTGTAAGAAAAATGGGACAGTGGGGACAAGGTCAATAATATATTTTATGGTTATAATTACTTTTTTAGAGCACATTGGCCATTATGTAGACTGACGCTGTTGGAAGATATTGTTCTCATAGGTAAATGTGATCTTTTAGAATGGGTATCAGTGATAGACACATCTAGTTCAGTCTTTCTTGGGGCCACCCAGGTAACTCAAAGGATAAAGGCACTTACCCACCAAGTGTAAAGACCTGAATTCCATCCCTCGGACCCACATGGTAGGAGGAGAGAATTCTCTCCTGAAAGTTTTCCTTGGACCTCCACATATGCAGCATGGCACTTGCTACCCACCTCAACAGACACACACACACACACACACACACACACACAGAGAGAGAGAGAGAGAGAGAGAGAGAGAGAGAGAGAGAGAGAGAGAGAAATAAGTCTTTAAAACAAATTAGCCCTTCTCAAACTTGTTTGGCTGGCCAGAACCCAGAGTTCCTGGTGCACCTGTGCGGGATTTGGGCTACAGGTCTGCAGGACTCAGTGCCCATCTCGGATAAAGTACAGACCCCTGGTATACACACAACAAGTGTTAACATATACATACTTCACACAAGGATGAATCCAAGTCACCTTTTAAGAACTTTTTGGTTATATATTTCTTATTCCTGAAACATTTCTATAAATGGCCTGAAGCTTGTAAAACTATTCTTTGCTGGCACCCTCGCCCCTCTGATCCCCACAGAGTAGAGAATTTCCCTTCTACCTAGTCTGTTAAACACATGACATCAGAGCCCAGACCAAGGGAACCGTGGAAGCTTTTTAAATGACATTCTTGTAGTCTCAGAAGAGGGCATCTCAGCCCGTGCTCCACATCAGAGCAGAGAGAAGGGGACTAGTCGACCTGAGAGGAAAGGCGTCCTGATTCATGTCCAGAAAGGGCGTTGTCTTGTGTGAACGGAGTGGAGGTTTGAGCTGCTATTGGAGCCTCTAATAGGAAACCTGACTGAGTGAGCAGCTTTCTCTATGAGTGGCGGCCCCATTTGACTGAGTGAGCAGCTTTCTCTGAGTGGCGGCCCCATTTGACTGAGTGAGCAGCTTTCTCTATGAGTGGCGGCCCCATTTGGCGGGAGTGGCTTAGCTCCAGGTTTAAGCTTTGGGCCTCCCTGGGATGCACACACACCAAAGCAGTAAGTGATTTTTTTTTCTTTTGAGACAGGGTTTCTCTCTGTAGCTTTGGAGCCTGTCCTGGCACTCACTCTGTAGACCAGGCTGGCCTTAAACACACAGAGATCTGCCTGCCTCTGCCTCCTGAGTGCTGGGGTTAAAGGCGTGCGCCACCATGCCAGCTCTAATAAGTGGGATTTTGGTGGTAGTTGCGGCCCTAGTGCTTGGGATGTGGCTAAGGCCATGCTCCTTCTCCATGACAGACCGTGTGAGCTCTTCCCAGCAACAGTCCTGTGCTGATCCAATGCCAACCTGAGTGTTATCCTACCGGCCTGTCCTCGCACACCCCGGTGCAGCCTCTCACTTTCCCAATTGATGGCGGCTATTACACTTGATTCATTGCGTGCCATTGATCTTCGGAATTTTGATTAATGGCAGAGAAACCTGGAAAGTTCAGAGTTTGGCTTTGGTTCAAATGAGCACCCGGAAGTTCAAATGTTTAATTCAAACTGTCTGTATCTCTTGGTGGAGCAAAAGTGGATATGCAAAATTAGTCTACAAAGACCTGCTGGAAACAGCCCCTCTCTCTGCGAAATCTCTGGTATTTCCTGCATCAACTTAGAACGAGATCAAAAATGCCACGAAGGCATTCTTCCTTCCATTTGTTCCGAGCACTTACTTCTGGCTAGTGCCCAGGTTCCTGGGCTTTAGGAGACAGGCAGCAAATCCTGGCAGAACGTTCAGGGTAGCATTGTCTGACTGTCACACTTCCACCAGAAGCACATGCGTTTTCCAGGCACCTGAGCACACAGAGAGACAGAGCATAGCTGCTCTCGGGCTTCGGAGTGAAGAGTTATCTATTCACCCCTGGCAAACTGACTTCTGGTTTAGATCTGTGAGAACGTGCTGATAGTGTGCGAACGTACCGGCGTCTCCCAGACAAAGCCAGGAGCTGATAAATGACAAGGAGCAGAAATTCAGTTCAAAACACACAACTGACTCTTCTCACCTCTCCTTGCTTAACTCAGCCAGGCAGGGCTGAGTAGCAGAGTTCGGGGGCTGTGCTCCAAGGTTAAAGACGGAAGGCGACAGACCCATGGGAGGAATACCCCAGATTAAGGGTGCCAGTCTTCCCTTCTAAGTTCAAACTGTGTGGTTCTCGGTCTGGGCACTCTCATCCATCTGGATGCTGACTTCAGCATGCTGGAAGTTAAAGAAGACACCAAACTCAAAATGGCAAAGTCAAATTCCAGGAGGCTCACATGGCCTTTGACGCCATAGTGAGGAAGGTACCTACTGTCATAAGAAAATGGACTGGATTTGATTTCTGCCAATAATTGAGTGAAAATAAATTTAACCTGCAGTGTAGATATCTGGCTCACTCTGCAACACGGTGGGTTCTTCACTGTGCTATTTGCCCTGGGTGGACAGTTGATCTGTGTGGAATAAAGGCTCATCCACTCCTAGAGGCATCAGAGGATGTCTGGTGCCCACATTTCCAAACTGAAAACTAACAGTTTTGACTCAAACAAGCTTCAAACCTCCCAGTTTAGGAGTGAGGACAGGAGGCCACCTGACCAGCAAACAGCATCATGTGATTTTCAGCGTTGTCCATTCCCATGGTGGGTCTCAAAGTTCCGATTAACACTGGAGCACACGGTAGATCCAGATACGGGCAGCATATTATAACTCATGAGCCTAGTGCTTCACTTTCAATTAGTAAATCTTGACTCAATCCCGAGAGCTACGATGGAAGGTCTACAGCAAATTGAAGCCATTGATTTCATTCAGTAGTTTAGTTTTAATTATTTTTAATTTT
This sequence comes from Ondatra zibethicus, assembly GCA_004026605.1. Classification (NCBI taxonomy): domain Eukaryota; kingdom Metazoa; phylum Chordata; class Mammalia; order Rodentia; family Cricetidae; genus Ondatra; species Ondatra zibethicus. Next base: position 4,744 of record PVIU01004336.1, on the reverse strand, counting down.
GAAGTGAATGTGTAAAGGCGACACATTTCTACTTCATGGATCTTTAAATTATTTATTTCTTAACTTTTTTATTCTTTGTTTTCAGAAAGAATAATTTGAGATTTTCTTCTTTCAGATGTTTTATCATTTTGCATTAAAACTTTTCAGCCAGGCAGTGGTGGCGCACATCTTTAATCCCAGCACTCAGGAGGCAGAGGCAGGCGGGTCTCTGTGAGTTCAAGGCCAGCCTGGTCTACAGAACGAGTTCCAGGACAGGCTCCAAAGCTACAGAGAAACCCGGTCTTGAAAAATCAAAATCAAAACAAAACAAAAACCCTAATACTTTTCTTCCTTTCTTTTTTTTTCAATGCTTACAAATTGTTTCTGTGCGCCACTTCTGGTGGGTTCAGCCTTATCATCATGAAATCATATTTATTTATTAGACTTCCATAGTCTCTTTCCTCCAATCTTTCAAAAATGAATTTATTTGAATAAATGGATTCTTATTGTATTGCTAGTCATTTTTGACATAAAAGTCTACCCTATTTGGGTATGGTTATAAATGGCAAATATGCTCGTGTCCTAAAACTCTCTCTTCTCTCTTCTGAGTTTGAAGTACAATCCAGCAGCTGCCAAGGCATCCTGACCTCAAAGCTTTCTTTCTGAATCTCCCCTTGCTGTATATGACCTGGAGGTGACCTCTGAGCAGCACTCACGCAGCTGCCACCTTGATGCCTGGTGGGTCTCCAGGGCTCCCACGGAAGAGTCACAGGGGTGTCTTTTTAGACACCTACACTGAGGCATTGCCTTTCAGCTTATGTCTCTGGTACTGATGCTGTACATGGTGGATGCTGAGGTAAAAGAAGAGATTTCTGGAAAAATGCATACAGATATCAGTCTCTAGCTTGACATGTGATCAAATGCCAGCCACTCCTGTAGAGTGGACAATGTGACCTGTGCAGCTTTCAGAGTGAAACCCAGACATTGGGAATCTGGTATCTTACATATCCCTTCTTTCCAACCAGCTTCCTACAAATACCAGTGCCTTGAGAACAAAACAGGACCAAATGTATTTTAAATTTTGCCTCTGAAAAGCTACTTGTTATTCCAGGAAGGCATGTAAGACACAGAAGTCTTTAGCGGAGAATAAAACCCCAGAAACAAAAGAAGCATTTTCTCTTCAACTGTTATGGTTAAAGAAAGTCCAAGTATGCTTTCAGAAGAGTGAATTCTTTCATAGTCACAGGCAGAAGTAGTGTGTATGTGTGTGCACACACATGTGCATAGCTGTGTGTTTATAAGTGTGTATGCACATAAGTGTACATACATGTAGAGACCGGAAGGAAAACTTTAGCATCTCCCTTAATTTCTTTCTGCCTTAATTAAAATTTTTAATTAATTTTATTTTTAATTATGTATCTCATATATATGTGTGTGCATGCATATAACATACACACACACACACTAGTGTAGGTGCTCAATAAGAATAGAACCATCCATCTAATTTCCCTGGAGCTGGGGTTACAGAGGTTGTACACATGGATTCTGGTAACTGAACTAAGGTCAACTAAAGGATATCTCCAGCCCCTCCACTTTAATTTTTGAGATAGGGTTTCTTATGTAATGTGGAGCTGGCCACTTGGACTAGACTGACTGGCTGGCAAGCCCCAGGGATTCACTTGTCTCCACAGTTCTGGGACTGTCAATAGGCATGTGCCAACTACACCCAGACTTTTACATGGATACCAAAGATCTGAACTCATTCTGTGAAGCAAGCGTGTTATTCACTTGAGTGACCACTCCAGCCCCCATACCCCATACTTACTATTAGGTATATTTTTAAATTAACTAAGTAATTATTTATTTATTTAACAAGACAAGCTCTCACTATGTAGTTCTTGCTGGACTGGAACTCATTCTGTAGTCCAGGCTGACTATGAACTCAGAGATTCAGTCGCCTCTGCCTTCTGAGGGCTGGGATTAAAGTGTGTGCCAACATACCTGGCTTCATATGAACTATTTTAAAGAGCATCCTGCTTACCACTCCTATGCCAAGTCTAGAGAGTCCTGAGTGCCTAAGGACTGAGGATGTGGAAACCCCATTGCTATGATAGCACATCAATGCCAATGGGTGTGTGGTCCACACAGGTGGTTCGTCGTGCCCTTCTGAGGGTCTCCGAGGAGAAGCAAAGCAGAACTGACTATGTACCTTGTGTCTTGTAGTAAGAGGCACAGGCCTGCTTTTGGTTCTGGCCGCCAGCTCTAGCCGTGTTCCTGGCTAGTGTATACCCGAAATAATTACATAGAAACTGTATCCATTGAAATACTGCCTGGCCCATTATCTCCAGCCCTTTATTGGCTAACTCTCACATACTAATTTAACACATCTCCATTAATGTATATCGCCACTTGACTGTGGCTTACTGTCGTGAGTCTAACCAGCGTCCATCTCTGGGAGGAAAACCATGGTGTCTCTCTCACTCCCTTCTTTCTCCCAGAATTCTGTTCTGTGTACTCTGCCTACCTGAGGGCTGCCCTATCAAAAGGCCAAGGCAGTCTATTTATTCACCCAATGAAAGCAACACATAGAAAGAAGGACCTCCCACACCAGTGTCTGAGAATCTTCTTTCATCTCAGAAGCCAAGACTGACTCAGTATTCTTAACTTGGGCAATTCAAAAAAAAAAAAGTTTGTGCTGGACAGTTTCTTGGAAATGAAGTTTAATGACGAAGGAGCTTATCAGCTAGCTAAGAAGCCATGTTCAAACTGTGGAGCTCAGTACTACGAAAGCCAGTCTTCTAAATGAGTCTCCATCCAAGCAGCAGGAATATATTGGGCCAGACTGAGCTTGTGCGCATGTGCACAGACCTGTATTCCTTCCGACCAACTTGCAGGAGGGATTAGGGTAAGATCTTCAGAGCAGAGATGGTGTGAGAGAGACCACACCTCCTTCTCTTCTCTCCTCGCTCTTCTCTTCTTCCACCTTCTGTTTGCTGCATCACTTAAATTCACAACTATTTTGACTTTCCAATGTCTTTGCTTTAACCCTGGCTATAATTTCAAGGCTCAGAAACATTTGTGTAATTCCTGATTCTGGGTTGAGACTTTAAATTCCAACTAAGATGGGCAGAAAGGAAGGGTAGTAGGGGCAAACCTGCTATACAAATACTTGGTGGATGAGGCAGGAGAATCGCTGTGAGTTTGAGGTCAGAGTGTTCTTCACAGTGAGTACCAGGTCAGTCAGGGCTACCAACCAAGACTCTGTTCCCAAAACAAAAGAGGAGTCCAGAGATGGCTCAGTCAGTAAAGCACGTTGCATGCTCGCCCAAGGAACTTGTCTATGCCTTGATCCCCAGGACCTGCATGAGTGCCAGGTGGAGGTGATGACCTGACCACAATCCTAATGCTCGAAGGCAAAGCCAGGACCCTGGAGTAAGCCAGTTATCTAAACTAGTCAAATTGATTAACTCTGGGTTCAAATAAGAGACTTTCCTCAGCATAAGAGGTGGAGAATGGTCAAAGGAGATCTCCAAGATCTCCCACTGGCCTCCACATGAACACACACGTGTGTGTGTGTGTGTGTGTGTGTGTGTGTACCTGCACATAGATGTGCATGCTCACATCTTAATATGCATGCACACATGTACATACACCATACACATCATACATATATATATATGGGCAGAGCTAGAGAGGGAGGGTGGGGAAGAGGAAGGGAGGGAAGGAGGGGAAAAGAGGTGCGTGGACATTTCCCACATACCCCAAGGCTCTTGAGCACATATCCCCATCCCTGGTTTATGTTTGTGAACATAATTTTCCCTAATAAAATACTTTTCTACATCACCTAGAGCATCTCCAAGGAATCAACTCTTCTCACACATCTGTGAAAGCATCTCAGTGAATAGTAACCTTGACTTTGGATGGTTGGAATCCAGTGGCTTGAATACATGCCTAAATTTTTAAAAATTTTGATAATCATTGCTTGAGTTTCAAAACACAACTGTAATAAAAATGTCTATAAAAAAGATTGTGAGGGACCAAGGAAAGGGTTCTGTAGGTAAAAATGCTTGCCTTGTGATTATGAGGACCTGAATTCAGTAACAAGACCCGCATTAAAAAATGCCAGGTAGAGAGGTGCATCCTTGTCATTCCAGTGATTGGGATACAGAGGTGGGAGAATCCCTAGGGCTCTCTGGTCAATCATTCTAGCCCAGCTGGTGATCCCTAAGCCAGTGACTATAAATGAAGGTTTGTCTCCCACCCAGTTCCCAAATAAATACTTAGAGGCGAACTGTTAATTATAATTGTTTGGCCAGTGGCTCAGGCATACTAATATCTCTCACAATTAAATTAACTTATTTTCACTAATCTGTGTATCACCACATGGCTGTGGCTTACCAGTAAGGTTCTGGAATCTTACTTCTACAGTGGCTACATGGCGTCTCCCTGACCTTGCCTTCTTTCTCTCCGTATGTCTGTTTAAATTTCCTGCCTAGCTTTATTCTGCCCTGTCATAGGCCAAAACAGCTTTATTCATCAACCAATAAAAGCAAAACATATTCACAGCGTACAGAAGGATGCTTCCCATCAAATGACAGACAGCATCTCAAAGGGGCTAGACAGTGTTATTGAAGCTGTGACATAGGAGACTGTGCTTGTGCTCCATCTGCACACACACACTTGAACATGCACACTCAAGAACACATCCACACCCACCACCACCATCACCACCACCACCACCACCATCACCACCACCACCACCACC
>PVIU01004335.1:40286-128770 GCA_004026605.1 Ondatra zibethicus | reverse complement strand
CCCCTCCTCCCTCCCCCTTCTTCCTTGATAGAGGGCATGGTGCCCTGCCCTGTTGGAAGTCCAAGGCCCACCCCCATCCCTCCTGGCCTAGGAAGGAGTGCATTAAAAAAGACTCGGTTCTCAAAAAGATAATACATGCAGAAGAGATAGGTCCTGGTGTCATTGTTTGTGGGTTCTCCATCGGTGGCACACGCCGGTAGGATTTGCTAAAGGAGGCAGAGGCAGGGGGATCACGAGTTCGAGGCCAGCCTGGGCTACACATTTTTTAGGATGTGAGGGCGATCTGGCTGCGACATCTGTCACCCCATTGATCGCCAGGGTTGATTCGGCTGATCTGGCTGGCTAGGCGGGTGTCCCCTTCCTCCCTCACCGCTCTATGTGCGTCCCTCCCGAAGCTGCACGCTCGGTCGAAGAGGACGACCTTCCCCGAATAGAGGAGGACCGGTCTTCGGTCAAGGGTATACGAGTAGCTGCGCTCCCCTGCTAGAACCTCCAAACAAACAATCCGAATTTTATAAAACCTTTGCTCTCCACATTTCTGTGTATTGAGAACTTACCCTGCAGGGATAGCCTGGTGCTAAGCATTGATATTAGAGGCTCCCCCTGGTTAATCTTTTACCCTATGGAGATAACTGCTTCCCCCATAACCATGGTTCCTTGCTTTGAACCGCTTGCATTGTGAATTCTTCTGTCTGTAGTTTCTTCAATGCATTGTGGAGTCAACTGTGATAGAAGGACAGTCTCATTGGTCTGCTTTCTCCCCGGGAGGAAGGAAGAAGGAAAGGAGAGTTAATCTGTGTTTTCATTTTCTGTACTCAGACTACGCCAACTTGAAGCTTACTCTGCTAACCTCCTCATGGGAGCACAACATAACTAATCGGGGTCGTAACTGCTTCAGTTCTCCCAGAGGTTGGAACATTATTCTTTGGATGAAATAATTATTTAGACTTTGGGTTTATATATAGTGTGGGCATCTAGAGTACTCACTGGTGGTCTCACTTGCTGCTAAGGAAGCCTCCTGGCCTCTACAAAATTCCATATAAACCCTATCTGGCCTGCTTCCATGAAGCCTCCAGAAATTGTGTTGCTTCCCATGAGTCATTGACAAAGGATTAGTCTAACTAGACTGCTAAGGAGCACTCCTTTGAACTGACAAAGGAGTCCTGAGCTCTGCTCTGTGCTTAGGGTCCCATTTTGGATTGTGCTGGGGTTTGTCTTTTGTTTCTTTGTGGAAATTAGACAGTCCCAAGTGTCATTCATTGGTCTTTCCAACCCAAAGGATGGAGCGCCTTAGGGCTCGTAGTGGCTGCTCATGGATGACAACGCTGAGCCTTCCTTTCCCAGATGCAGAAGCTCATTTGGTGAAGTGGTACATGCCAGGCCATGGTCCCTTGCCTTTCTAGACATGGGGAGTCTCATTTGTCTCTGAGCAGGAGTTATCCTTGCTGCCTGAGACTCTGGTGTGTAAGGGTGAGGGTTTCCTGTCTTCTTGACCTTTCATCTGCATCAGCTAGTGTTCTGCTCCTTTGTATCTCTCTCTATGGCTTCTTAAATCTTCATTCACTTCCCCGTGCTTCTTCTTGAAACAAAGACATCTCCAGACCTCAGAGCGCTGGAAAGCTAAAGCCAGCATTTAGAGTTGTGATTAGGATATTGAGCCCTAATTAAGTCCAAGCTTTTTTCTCGTTTCTCTAAACACAAAAATCAATGAGGGATCTGTGGCCCCTTTAATAGAGATTAAATGAGCAGACACAGGCTTTGCTGCCTTGGAGGCTGAGACACTGGTTTTGGTGTTAATTAAAGGTGCTTATTACTATATCTTTCCCCCTTGGAAATGCTGGCAGGCAGTGGGGAGGGGAGCGTCCACAGCAATTGCCCCTGTGGTGGTTCACTGATGCTGGTTTCCTGGGAATTCACTCCTTTTCATGCAATTTTCTCCTTGTTATCAGCTCACAGTCTGTTTCTTCCTTATGGACAGGCTCTACTATGGCCCTCCAGACCTTGAGTTTGCCTAGATTGCCCAACGCTAGCCCTTCCCTTGATTTTCCCTCATTCAAACTTTTCTTCGCTTGAAAAGGCTTATCCTTCTAACAAAACTCTCTCCCTTGTCGCTTTGCATCCCCTTAGGTGGCCAAACAGGATTTTTCCCTGTATCTTCTCTGCTTCCAAAAATTTCTACACACAGCATCTGGGACCTAGTAGACCCTCAGAGAAGTATTGATTACACCATGCATTAATGTCCTAGAAAGAACAACTGTTGCAATAATAAAAAGGACCTAGCCATACATTACTCAGTGAGTTAGTCAGATTTAAATGCTCAACTTTCTTCATCGAGTACATAAAATAATTGTGTTAAGTTCCATTTTCATTAAGATCCATGTGTCAGCCCTCTAGAAGCCACTTCCAGCACATACAGCCTCTGCCTGTACAGGAATGGCTTGCATTCCAAGCCTAACATACATAGTGACCACTTTATGACGGCCGCTTTAACTACCTTCCATTGAGAAACTTTGAGTATATGCACCTTACCCATCCTGGGACCCTCCTTCTCTACTCTTTGTTTTGGAATCGTCTCAGTATATAGAGTAGATTCTCAGATATCACAGACAATGAAATAGATATGGTCACCTGCCCTTCAGTTTGTTTTCCTGAAAATTTTTCTCTTGTCTCACTATGGCTTCTATGACAAAATTCCCTTTTCTTTTGTTTTCTCTTTTTCTTCTGATACATTTTATTTTATTTTGGAGGTGGGTGGCAAGGGCAGAGGGCAGATATGAAGGGACGGGGAAATGAATGGGATCGAGATGCATGATGTGAAAGATACAAATAAGAAATAAAAAGAAAGCTAAAATTAAAAAAAACAGGGAAATACAAATGAATTTTGGAATTTAACTAGAATCGAGCAGACATTACTCTGAGAGAAGCAATTTGCCTGTAGCTGGAAATGAAACCTGAAGATAAACATCTTCAGCTATTCCATAGTGAGACAGGGATAAAGCAGAGGTGAAAAGACAGACAAAGACTCAAAAACCAAAGGAGACAAAGATCACTTAGTTTTCTGAGGTCAAAGTGCCATTTTCTCTAAGGAGAATTCTTTATCATTAACTTAGTGGGTGTAAAAATGATATTTTTTTTGACTCATGTCATGCCAAGAGATGAGGGCCCCACATAGAAGAAAAGGTAAACAGTCTCTCTTGAGAATGAGTACTGTGTGTCAGCCTCAGATTAGGTTGTGAAATCATGTATAATGGAGATTACATACTAACGTTGGGAAGACAAGGTTTATATTGTCCTGTGTCCCTACTCCTTTTAGACACAGGCCAAACTGAGAATGGTTAATCAGCACTGTGAGAAAGTTTCTACTATGTGTCCTCTAGGGTGATCAGTGTGCCTCTCTGATGCCTGACACTTTAATTTAATAAACTAACTAACTAGCCCTTAACAAAAAAATTCTGAGGTGCAAAAGCAGGTAACTTGTTCTATTGATGATGGTCTATAGAAAGTCACCAGTATGTTGGGATCAGACCTCATCTCAGCAATTTTCTCAAGCAAAGAAACTCTGGGCCACTATTGCGAGAGCTGCCACAGGCTCGGAGGTCCTAGCCAATTGAGTTTACAGAAGAGGAACTGAAGTCTGACTACAAAGTTTCCAGGCATTAAGGAGGTGTTCAATTATCACTTATCTAGAATGGTAGAATGAATATTAATAATTCTGTTCATATATGGAGTCTAGTACATATTGACAGCATGTGGCACAAAGTTGGTCACATATCCATATTTTAATGGTTGTCATTTTTCTAAGTTAGTAAGTATATCAAGGGACAGGTATTCTATTTCAAATAAAAGTAGTATGATCCTAGATATTATTAATATTATTAATGTGTATGTTTGTTTATGTGGATATGGGTGTCTATGTGGGGGTGCATAAATGTGTATGCATATGTAGGCCAAAGGACAACTTTTGGGTGTCTTTTCTTAGGAAGTATCTCCCTTGAGAGATTTTGTTTTCTGAGACAAGATGTTTTATTGGCCTAGAGCTTGTCAAATAAACTAGCTTGGCAGCACAGGGGTTAGCCTGTCTCTTCATTCTCAGTATCAATGGGATTATAAATACAGACTATAACATCCACCATTTTAAAATGTGCATTCTAAGGGTCAAACTTAGGTCCTCAGGAGTTCAAGGCAAACCCTTGACTAAACTATCTCCCTATCCTTGACAGTATTTTTTAATTCTGATTGTTTAGTGTCTATTTATTTTCAAAACAATGAATTTTTACAGGAATTCTGGAAACCTTGGAAGCATAACTGTAAGAAAATACATGTTATCAAAAGATTATTCCCCATAGAGTAATAAATCACCTAACACAACTCAGAGGTGAATCACCTTAACCCAATTTGGTGTAGACTGTAAGGAGGGAAAGAATCAAATAGGAACTCAAATTGATCACATTATGTTTGTTTTCCAGATGATTCTAATAGATCAACTAGCTTAAAATAGAATGATCAATGTCGTTTTCAGGTAGCCAACCATAAATCAGTCTCTTGATAAATTCTGCATACTTACGTGAATAATACTTATCTTTGTCATCTTCTTTGCAGTAATTATTATGATTTCCCATCTCAATGAAAAGCTATTAATGTCAGTCTGTGGAAAAAATAATTAAATAGAAACATTTCAAAAAATAATGTCACAACTGATTCTCATTTTAATTGTGCTTGTTCCCAAACTTAGTGCATACTGAGCATTAGCGGGTAGAAACAAACCATAAGTTATTGTGTTTATGACATGCATTGCAGCATAGAACTGCATGCCAAATTCTTATGACAGGCATAACAAGAATTGTTCAGAAATGCTGCTATGTTTGGTGCCAAATTCAGTGATAATTTATTGCTCTCTGAATTTTGACATATCTTTCTCTTGGGTTTTTTTTGGGGGGATTTTACAGATTCCTCAGTGGTGGAATTTGGATCATCTGCTTAGGAGGAAAGTATAACATGTCCACAATGACCTTCATTAACTAACATCTTTTGAAAAAAACTATATAGAAACATACTACTGTAAAAGCTTCTTGTATATGTATATATACACATATCACACATATGTATATATACACATACACACATAAACACACATTATATGTATATATATTAAAGGATTTTAAATTGAATTACCCTAAAATATAGGCCAGTACCTAAACATAGCACCATATGCTGCCACATAAACTCCCCAGTGCCAAGAAGGGGCTATCTCTTTTTGACTTGTTGACCAGTGAGATCTTAGAGGCTCCCCCAATATTAGAGGCTATTGCCAATGTTATTTGTTACCATTAAGAACCTGATGATAAAACACTATTGATTAGGATACTCTACTTACATCGTAGAATGTGGAGAATCTAGCTAGTACTCCCCTGGAAGCTTCATCACTACTGGCTAACCTTCATAGTACTGGAAAGTGCAGTGTAGACTATCTAGGAGAAAAGCAATTACCAGTCTTACCCAGCAATGGAACCTGTGAGCCAGAATCCTGACCTATCTGGCAAGATATGCCCTCTGGTGTGAAAGTGGAATGGATAGCATAGGAGGGAGCAACTGCTTTATTGATTGGATTTAAGGCCTGCTTCACAAGATGAAACCCAAGAACACCGGCCAAGAAAATATGGTTTGGCATACCATAGGCCCTACAGGAGAACTTAACTACTATTATTTTGCCAAATGGACATAATATTAAGTTGATTTCTAGTGAGTTAACATTATACACATATATCCATTCCTCTCTCAACTCTCATCATAAAAGCTTCTGAATATAGTAGAATATGATCAACACAGAGCCCAACAACTGGCCGAGGTGCAGAGATTAAGATGACTCCTATTGATCAGACCTAAATGCTAAATGGAACACACACACACACACACACACACACACACACACACACACACACACACACACACACACATTGCACACACAGTCTCCTCTCAAGGCTTGGTGATCATTGTGGAAGATCATGTGGATCTTTCCACATCACAGGGAATGGAAAGAGTGTGAGAGCCAAATGAGGTGGATGAGTTCAAGGAAACAGTGTTTTTCATGTATAAATTTGGTCTATAAAGTCATAGAGACTGAGATAGGATATCTGTACAATGTCAAGCCAGACAAAATACTAATACAGAAGAGAGGAAATGCAGTCCCATGTCTAGCCCAGAGCTTTAACATTTGATTGCTGATGAGTGGGGAAAAGTCAGTTTTACTCAATGGAGTAACATTTGGTATACTGACCACACTCCAGAGTAAGCTACATGCTAAAAGTAGTCTGCCAACACAAACTGGACCCGATGTGTGTGTGTGTGTGTGTGTGTGTGTGTGTGTGTGTGAGAGAGAGAGAGAGAGAGAGAGAGAGAGAGAGAGAGAGAGAGAGAGAGAGGTGGGGGAGATATATGGTATGGAGTGGGCTTCTGAAGTTGGGTGAATAGGGAGGTAGGAGAGGATCTGTGAGTAGTTGGGGCAGGAAAATGAATATTACCGAAATATATTGTATAAATTCCTCAAAGAAAAACCAAAATCATTATTTATGCCCAAAGAAAAGAAGAATCTAAAAATCTTGAAGCACATTGTCAAAATTTAAAGAGGGACACAAGGAAGCATATAGGTATGTTGGTGAATTTTTTCTACCTGCTGTGGCAAAGGGAGGTTTAAAGAACACTCTGCGTTCCAATACTGAGAAAAGTAGGGTGACACTTGTGTTAGGGTGACTTATACCTAGGTGCTATATAGGCTTAGTGAATCAAATAAGGTGTTCATTTATAAACTTAATGATATGGATCTTTTCTCAATGATAATGTAGCAATAATTGTATTACTCATTTATTTAGTATTTACTTATCATCTGCTATTTACCAGAATTACTTCCTAGGACCCTAAATATCATCAATGTAGTTCTGCAAATCTGGGGGCACATACTATATTTTAATGAAGTAAAATGAAGTGTTGGTAAGATTAGGAAATTCTCGCAAGGTTTAAAACTAGTGAGAAAGGGTTCCATCGATCCCATGCCTATAATCTGTGAGGGCGGGTCTAAGCATCCATTGTTCTAGTGATAACTTCTAACCTGCTTGCCTAGATGAGTATTTAGTTGCTGTGTCAAAATATCTGGCAAGAGTAAGATTCGGAAGAAAAAGGAGAGCCTCGTGGGGCTCACAGTTTGCGGGCACAGTCCATCATGGCAGGGAAGGTGTGATAACGGGAAGGTGAGGCAGGCCCCCTACACTGTATCCAGTCACGAAGAGGAAAGGGGTGAGTGCTGGACCTTCACTCAGGGTCTGTGTAGATCAGGGCCAGGATGATGGAATAGCGCCACCCACACCTAGTGTGACTGTTCCATCTTCAGCTCAGTCTCTTCATAACTTCCCTCATCCACATGCCTGGAGGGTTGGCTCTTAGTTTATTCTAAATCTCAACAAATTGGCAAAATAGATGAACCATCCTACCTCTACCTTATTTTATGTTATTAAAAACCCTACTTTCTATATTTATCTATCTTAGGTATGTGCATGTTTTGCTTGCCTGCATGCATGTATGCCATCTGCAATTCCTGGTGAGGATAAGGCATCAGGTCCCTAGCACTGGAGTTATGGACAGTTGTGAACCACAGTGTGGGTACCAGAAATTGAATCGGGTCTTTTTGAAAGAGCAACAAGTTTTCTTAACTGCCGAGTCATCTCCCCAGATCCCAGTCATCACCCATTCTAATGTGGTTAGTATCCTTCCCCTGTTTTACAACTGAAAATCCAGATCTAACTGGAGTCACGTGATTCATTGCATAGCTCACAGCTGTGAGGTTTCTTATCTTCTTTGACCACTTTTCTTTTCTCTCTCTTTATTGAGTCTAATAATATTATTAGACATTTTATTTACCTGATTAAATGATACAATATGCAGAACACACCTAGTCTCCCCACAGTTACATCAACTCATTTGCCAGCATTGAACTATGTATTTGATCACCAGCCTCTGAAACCTGCATCTACACTAGGTGTGGAATCATGCTACCTTGTCCGGTGAGTAAGATTAGGACCCACAGGAGACTGTCCTTGTAATACCAGGACACAGGGACAGTATAAGGATTCCCAGTTCATGGTGACATAAATGAATGGTTGTTCAATCTCTATTCTCAGAACTTTGTGTTTCCTGGACTCACACATTTATTTTATGAATTTGTTTACCAACACTGCAAGAAGCGTTTCTGTACTGCACATACCATTCTAAATGCCTTGTGTATTATAACTCATTCGTCTTCACTTCATGTGGTCCTTTCTGAGTCCAATCTTGTATATTCACTGCGTATACTTTTCCCTGCTGTATTTCTCAGAGTTGCATCTAGTGCTGGCAAAAAACAATCGCATTTAATTGCAAATAAACTAGCACATATAAATTTATCAGTATAAATTATAAATAAATAAAATATATGTATCAAGTGGCATTTCCCTTTTCCTTAATTATAGCATTTCATCATCCATAGAGCAGAAGCATAAAAGACAGAGAACAAGGATGATACCAATAGACTTGCTAACATGGAAGGAGGGGATCTTGTAGAGCTTCAACCCTAGACAATGAACCACAGGCAAATGAGGAATGCTAAGAGGAGAAGTCATCTTCCCTACAAAATGGTTAGCCTGAAATTATATACATATAAGTAGTGAGCATATTGTGTGTTTTTATAGCAGTAATCAAAGTAAAAGGGGCCAGAGGCTGTGAATTTCAGAGAGAGAAGAATGTGGGAGAGTGGTGGACATGGGAAAGGCTGGAGGGAGGAATGGGAAAGCGAAAATGATGTAATTATATTTTAATTTGAAAAATAGAGGAGAATCAAAGATGTTTGGAGCTGACTCAGAATGTAAAAGTTCTTTAGCCAGGCTCCCATTTTATGGTGGAGGCCCAGGTGATGGGGAAGCGCTCACTAGAGTCACTGTCTTTGAAATGTACACTGTGGGGTATGGACAGGGTAAGGCAAGCAGAAGAATAGCTGGTGTTGTGTCGGCTGGGTTGAGCTTGACCTGGTTGGACTGACTTTGCTGCTAGTGAGGGTGAAAAAACTTTATGAAGTGAAACTTTGGTTTGAAGATGGATGCTGCAGTGGAAGGAGGACTATCTGGAGTGTGAGTTCTGGTTCTGGGAGTTGATTAGACACTTGTCTTTGTCTCTGCATGCAAGCAGGGGAAGCCTTTGCTTGATCCTCATCAAGGTTTACCATATAGTTATGATACTGTGATTCTTTAAAAACTTCAATAAATAGCAGGCACAGTCAGAAAGTAATGCTCAGTGTGATTTACCGGGGATTTGGCAATTTATATAGCATTTAATGTTTTATAAATCTCTCCTCATAAACCTTGTTATTAGAACCTTATCACCCTTGTGAGTATTAGCCTCTCTTTTGTAAAGGGACATGGAGTGAGTTTAATAAGATATTTCCTGTACTGGGGATGCTGTTGCACTCACTGCAGGGATCAGGGCTGCTTAGGCTTCCCTCTGAGCTCCACAGTTAAGGGCTTCACCATGACTTCCCCTTGAGAGAAGCAATAAAGTGAGGATAATCCTGAACGTGCCCAAGAGTTGTTGAGAGGATATGTGAGCTGCTGGAGCCTACCCAGTGAGGATCCTGACTTGTTCATTTATTCTGTCAATAAATATGATCTGTCTCAGCCGCTAAACAACCAGAAAAGGTGATTGCTCTGAATGAAATAATAGAGCTTAGTGAGCTTTCCAGATTTGTTTGCTTTTAAGTAAAGAGCATGTGAAAATAAATGGATAAGGAAGGCATAGAAATGTGAAGAAGAACCTGTTGTAGGAGAGGCAAGGGCCTGGTATATGAGGTTCTTCTGTATTTGTGTTGCTTTCATTGGTGAATAAAGAAAACTGCCTTGGCCTTTTGATAGGGAAGAAATCAGGTAGGCAGAGTAAACAAAACAGAATGCTGGGAAGAAGGGAGTGTGGCAGACACCATGGTTCTTCTGCCCAACAATGATGCTGGTTAGAAGCTTTCCTGGTAAGCCACGACCTCGGGGTGAACACAGATTAATAGAAATGGGTTAGATCAAGAGTGAGAGTTGGCCAAGAAGAGGCTAGATATAATGGGCCAGGCAGTAATTTAATTAATATAATTTCTGTGTGGTTATTTTGGGGGTTAAGCTAGCTATGCGTCTGGGAGCTGGGTGGCTGGGACCATGAAGCAGGCCCTCTTTCCTTCAACAAGGGCCTGGCTAGCTTACACCCAAAATAACCACACGGAAATCGTATTAATTAAATTACTGCCTGGCCCATTAGTTCTAACCTCTTATTGGCTAACTCTTACATATTTGTTTAACCCATCTCCATTAATGTGTATCACCACGTGACTGTGGCTTACCGGCATGAGTCTAACCAGCATCTGTCTCAGGCAGGAGAAACATGGCGTCTGCCACACTGCCTTCTTCCCAGAATTCCGTTCTGTCTACTATGTCTACCTGATTTCTGCCCTATCAAAAGGCCAAGGCAGTTTCTTTATTCACCTATGAAAGCAACACAAATACAGAAGAACCTCCTACACCATTTCCCCTTTTTCTGTTTAAACAAAAAAGAAAGGGTTTCACTTTAACATACTATAAATTACATATAACAAAACAGTTATTAAGCAAGAACTACAGTTACCATATTTAGATCTATTTTATCTTTTATCATAACAATGGAAAACTATAACTATCTATCTATTCTTCAACTCCATCAAAGACTTCAGACGGATATAATATTACCTAAGTAAACGAGAAGTAAGCAACTTCCAAAACTCTAGAAATGACAGAGACATCTCACTGCCTGGACAGTCACCCCAAAGTTCCTCTGTACCATTGGGGCATCCCTCTTCAGCCTACAGGCCCACAGTATTCAGCAGACACTTCCATGAAGCAGGAAATTTTAAAGACAGTTCAGTCACTTTCTTCTGTGTCCTGCAGAATGTTTCACAGACTCTTTCATGTAGCAGGAACCCCGAAGGATCATCTCACCTTTAAGCAAGTTTAGCCGTCCTCTCTCTGCAGGTTCTTTGTGTCCAGTTCATGCAACAGTTCAGGCAAGAGCAGTTTCTTGCCAAAATGGCTATCAAACTCCATAAGGAGCCTCTTCGATGTCCATCTTCCTCTTGAAGTAGCTGGTGCTGCCAGGAACAGACGTGTCTCATTGTCATGAAAAGCTTTAAGTTACTAAAACATTTAAAATGACATTTCTGTAGTCTATGAGAGATATGAAGAATGCCTATTTAACTGAAATATATCTCTATATATCTAGAAAATCTAACATGACTACTAGCTTGATTATTATAGATGATTATCCTTTAACAACATATATTTCCTAATTATACATTATATTTTTAAATGAACTACACAACCATAATACCTTAATCAAGAGCAGAAATATAACAAGATTGACCTTAAATTTATATCACTAAAGCAAAACCCATACCAATGCAAATTATCCATGTCTATATCATATCCCCCTTTAAATGGAAAACAACACCAGGAACCCATAGAAGTATGTAGAGTTCAGATTCTAATTTTTATGTCAGTGTTCCATCATGACGTGAAGAACAAGTGTAAGGGCAGCAAGGGCAGAAGCTATTGCTACAGCAACCCTACTTGCCATGATCTTCGTCTTTCAGCATGAAACCAACCCAAAGTGATGGTTGCTGTAGAATTATGAGAGGATCGCATGAACTCCTTGGTAACAAGATGCTTATTTGCCTTATAGAACATTTCAATGAGTTTTACATTAGGCTGAATGAGCTAGAAAGCCTTTGAGAAATTGAGCGAGGAAGTGTAATGATGACTAGTCTTGCAAGGATGAATCTTGGTGAGCTGTTGCATGTAGAGTATAAGAAATGAGTTTGAACCAAGGGAAACAGTAAAGAGGTTATAAAAACAACTTTGGCAGTGATATGGATTTTGACATTAGCAGTAAAAAAGACAATAAATGCCCACATTCTAGATATATTTTGAAAGTAAGGAGAATCCATAGATGTGTTAGATTGGAGGGCTAAGAATTTGATTGGCTAAGAGATTAAGCCAAGATCTGATATTCTTGGCTTAATCTCTTAGAAGAATAGAATTCAGTCAAACCAGGTGGGAATCTAAAGGAGCGGGCAGTCTGGGTGCTGGATATAGGTATTTGCTCTAAGGGATGCGATGTATGATGCTGATTACACATGACCAGGGAGGTGCAGTGCACAGTTAAATAAAGAGCTCTGGATTCCAGGAAAGTTGAAACTGATGAAGACATTAATGTGACTGAGAATAATAACTGATATTATAAATAACAAATAGGTAAGAATTTAGAGTCAGGTGACACTAATACTTTTATGATATGAGAAAGCTAAGGACTAATTTAATAATGTAAGGAGCAGGTAGAAGTGGATGCATGTAGCTATGATGGTAGAGAGCTATATAAATACTTATTGCTACCAGTTACTGCTAGCAGTTCAAGTAACATGAAACTGATACAGTAACCAGTGGCTTTATCAAAATGGTAATTACTGATGATATTTACAACAACAAAGTGGGAGAATGGGTGCAAGTCTGATTAGAGTAGATTTAAAAGCAATAAAAAGAAACAGAATTTTTATTATTTACATACTTATAAACTAATAAGTGTAATTAGGTTACTTACAGTAGCATGGGTGAAGTATTATTTATGGAGCATGGGAGATCTACCAAACGTTACATCACTGATAAACAAGTCACTCCTTCCCTTGCAACTATCAACAGTCTATAGATTCTCAGGGTAGGGAGGGGCCTTGTGAGCCGCTCCTCACTTATGACATAATGCTGTCAGGCCCAATATCACGTAGGTGTTATATTAGTAATCACAATGGCTGACAATTTAAGAATGTCATGCCAAGGAGACACCACTCCTCGACATTGCACACCTTCATTCTGCCAAATGAAATATTTAATATAAAGAAGTATGGATATGAGATACTAGGTGAAGGTCAAAATCAAACTGAGTGCATTTTATTTGAAATAGAAGTGATTAGAATATGCAATTAGCTGTTGGAAATGATTCAATAGAATGATTGGGAGATATTCACTTGAGCAAAACCAAATAAATTCAGGAGGCTGAATGTATATATTTATATGTATGTGTACATGTAATAAAAATAATTAAATGGAAAAACAATAGAGATATTATATGGAAGCAGATGGGGACTGGAAGTAGAGAAGGATGGCACTGGATGATGGGCAGGATATTATAACAGGGGATTGAAGTGTTTTATATGCATGTGTGGTAAATCCATAATGAAGCCCAATAATTTGTGATATTAATAAATGCTAATAAAAATGAAAAATAGAGACCTAGGTAACATTTCTGAAATGTTCTTAAATAATGGGGACCAAGTGAATCTTCTTTGATTTTTTTTTAATGTGCAGATCAGAGAACAGCAGGCCTGTATCTTATTTTACCAAGTTGGTTACAATATACCCCACTGTGAAAACTTTTCTGTGCTGAAATTTGGTAACAGGCCATCAAGAATTGAACCCCATCAGCTGGATTCTGTGTTTTTCTTACTAGGGGCAAGCATCAGAATTTACGTTCTGAAGTTTCTGGGCATAGGCCTTAATTAGCTTAGCAGTGTATTGCTGTCTCGTGGAACATTCGTTCTTGGAAAGTTCTGGCTCCCAGCTCAACCACCACAGGGTGAGAACTCAAGCATGGCTCAGCATGACATTGAGCAGCCCTGGCTTCGCTGCAAGCCAGCAACTACTTCCAACTGTCAACATACAGTCAATGATACTTAAGATCCAGCCACATGAGCAGTACCACCTCCAGAACTTTCTGTTCATATCTGAGTGACAGGATATGAAAAAGAAAAAAGAAAAAGAACCAAGCAGGCAAAGCAAGCCAACCAGAGCCAAGACAGCCCACCTGATCGTGAGGAAGAAAAAGAGAGAATGAGAGAGAGAGAGAGAGAGAGAGAGAGAGAGAGAGAGAGAGAGAGAGGAAAATCCTATTGTGGTTTTAAGTCACTTAATCTGGGAGTAATTTTTGTACAACAATAGAAGATCAGAACACACATTGGTACTTAAAGGGAAGTGAGGTGCTGTATAACCAAAAGCTAAACCAGGAGAGGGTTAAAGAATGTGCTCAATTATACACAGGCTGTTTCTTCAGGGAGTAGTGCAAAGGCACAGATAGCATCTACGGTCTGTTAAAGGATATTTGATCACACTGTGAACCCCAAGTTTGTGTTTTCATTAATTAAATAAAGTCAACCTTGGATCAGGAGGCTGAATTAGAAACTAGTTGACAGAAAGTAATCATAGAGAGTCAGAGGGTGTCTATAAAGTATAGAAAGATGCCTAGGAAGCAGTAGGGAGGAATTTGTATGGTGTGGGTGTTTTTGCTTTGGCAGAGTGGAAGGATTCTCTCTTTCAGAGATCCCAGCAAAGAGAGGTCAGCTAGTTGCTACTCATCCTCTCTGAGCCAGGAGATTTTCACCCCAGCCTTTGACTCCTGAGTCTTATTGAAATAGAAGGATAGAGATTTAATTAAAAGTTGTCTTTGGCAGCAGCAACATAGCCGGTGCCTGTAGGACCAGAATTCCCACCAGGCTGTGGCCTGAGCAGCCAAGCTGCTGCAAGCGAAGCAGTTCAGCAACTGGGGAGCTGCAATTGCTGGCTGAAACAGCAGCAGATTACAAGACAGCCTCTGCGCTGAAGGAAAAGCAACAACAGCCTTTCATCAAAAGCACTGGTAACAAGTATACAACAGGATTGCCATGAGCAAGTACTTTCCTCCTGCCTTCTGGTTCCCATCATTTCAACAGAGACATCCGCTGAAGGCTTTCTACCTCCAGTCTCCTGCTGAATATATGTTGAGTTGGTGGGTGGCTTCTCATCCGTTTCCAGTTCTTCTATCCGAAAGAAGTTATATTCTGGATACTGGCTCAAAAAGTAACAGTATGATTGACAAACAGCTGGGTCTGCAGTGGATAATGCGGTCCTTATTTGGGCTGCAATGAAATGAGTTGGAGTTTTATATTCCCTGGAAGGAAAGGAAGCATAAAATGTATAAAGAGCATATGTTAATTAGTGTAGAGTGAAATATTCTCTAAATATGATATGAGTAGTAACCTCTTCCTACATGCTTCTACTGTCTGGCCCCAATCTGTCCACAATCAAGAGGTTTATTTTTTTCCATTGAATCTAAACTATTATTGTTATGACCAATAGATCCAAGGAAAATTATATCTTGCCCCTTTTCATCATAGATTTTATATTGGCCTAGTAACTTCTATTTTCCTAATATGAAGCTCACTCTTAAGCCATAGTTTTGTTTTCTTTTGTTTAAACTCAACCATTGAAACACAGGAAGGCCACATCCAAAGACCTGAAAAGGTATGTTTGGTGGCTCCATCTGAGGTTCAGAATGACTGGCATCAAATCTTCAGGCATGAGGAGGAACCACCTGGGTACTGTCTTACTTCCTCACAGGAAGGAGTTCCTGTAAGGTCCTCCCAGTTGAACCCAGTAAACTTACAGGGTTCTGAGAGAATATAATATATGTAACTGGAGGCTTTTCTGTGTCCTGCCTGGTCTCACAGCACCTTATAAAATAATCACTCAGAGGCTTAATGTTAATTATAATTGTTTGGCTCATGGCTTAGGCTTTTTACTAACCAGCTCCTGCAACTAAATTAATCTATTTCCTTTAATCTGTATTTTACCACGAGGCTTGTGGCTTGTTACCTCATATCTTGCTTCCCTGGTGGCTGCTGGCATCTCCCTTCTTTCTCTCTGTATTCAGTTGGCTTACCCTCCTAGCTGTTTTCTTCCCTGCCATTGGCCAAAGCAGCTTTATTCATCATCCAATAAAACCAACACATATTCACAGCATACAGAAGGACACCCCACATCAGATGTATTCTTAGCCAGTGGACTTGGGGACAGTTTGTTACACGACAACAGATAACTGAGTGAGCTCTTTACCTCATCATAGTAATGCTGAATGTGCAAATGGATGTATAATGCCTAGAAAACACTTGGCTAAGGACAGACATTTTACATAATCTTTCTCTCTTCTTCAGTTTAGAAAGAGTTGAAATAAACTCGAATATGTCACCAAAAAGCTGAAAGTCACATGATTTTCTTAGTACCTAACTTTTCTGCATGTGATGTAGTGAAATTTTTCCCATTCTCTCAATGAAACAGGCAAATCTTGGGACCAAGTTCTCCAACATGAAATGCTAAATATTCAGACTCAGTGGTGAGGACACCTTCACCTGTGACTTGTTCTTTAATAGAACTTCGAGTGGGAGGCTTCTGAGGAATGTTTTGGCATCAAAGTCAGTGTTACATTGATTGGAAAATGATAGAGAAACAAAACCTGGGTCTTCTTTTTTTAATTTTATTTTTATTTTTTATTTTTCCATTCAAAAATTGACCCTGCCTCCCCTTCTCCCATTGCCCTCCCACTCCCCCACTAACCCTCCTCCCTCTCCCTCCATCCTTAAGAGAGGGCAGGGTACCCTGCCCTGTGGGAAGTCCAAGGCCCTCCCCCCTCCATCCCGGCCTAGGAAGGTGTGCATCCAAGTAAACTAGGGTCTCAAAAAGCCAATACATGCAGAAGAGACAGGTCCCAGGGCTATTATCGATGGCTTCTCAGTCAGTCCCCATTGGCAGCCACATTTAGAGAGTCTGGTTTGATTGCATGCTCTTTCAGTCCTGGTCCTCCAGGATTTGGTGAGCTTCCATTAGATCAGGCACACTGTCTCAGTGGGTAGACCAACCCCTTGCTGTCCTGACTTCCTTGCTCATCTTCTCCCTCCTTCTGCTCTTCAACTGGACCTTGGGAGCTCAGTCCATTGCTCTGATGTGGCTGTGGTTCTCTGTCTCTATCTCCATCCATTGGAGGAAATTTCTATGGTGATATTCAAGATATTCATCAGGATGACTATGGGACAAGGCCAGTTCAGGCACCCTCTTCTCTGCCGCCCAAGGACCTAGCTGGGGACATCCCCATGGACACCTTGGATCCCCTCTAGAGCCAGTGTCTTGCCCACCCTAAAATGGCTCCCTTAATGTGGATATCTTCTTCCCTGCTCCAATATCTGCCCTTCCTCCATCTCCGCCTTCCCACTCCTCCAAGCTCTCCCCAGTCCTTCCCTTCTCCCTTCTCCTTCCCCTCTTCCCTTTCCCCTTTCCCCACCTCCACCCCTACCCCCACCCCTGTGCTCCCAACTTTTGCCTGGCTATCTTGTTTGCTTCCAATTTCCAGGAGGATATGGTATGTACTCACTCATTAGTGGACTCTAGCCATAAACAAAGGACATTAAGTCTATAGTTCACAACCCTAGAGAAGCCAAATAGCAAGGTGAACCCGAAGAAAAACTGGGTCTTCTTTAGAGCAGAAAGGAGGTTTGCAGCTGGCTATCTTATTAAAGACAGAGTTTTGATTTTCTTGACACAAATATAATTTATTTATCAAAAGCTAAGGTCTGTTTATGACTATGTGACCTAAACACAATTTACAGATGGGGCTTTTGTCAGTATATGGACATTCCTATCTACCCATCAATGTCAACATCCCCAAGGACTTATCCTGAGATCAAACACTGAGTACTCGGTTTGTATATCATTCAAAGACTACTCGGCCCAGGAATATTCAAGATCTGTAAAAAGCATGAGTGTAAATGGTCGTTTGATCAATTGGAGAGAGTATTTTTGTTGCTTGCGTCTTTATGTGTAACGTGCTTGTACAGGTTTATATGCCTCAGATTCTTTTAATTAAAAATATTAGGAGGTATCATTGTTTTTCCAAGAAAATCAATATTTCCTCATCATGTGAACAAGGGTTTCTGAAGAACTTTTTTTTTCTTAAACTTGTGAATAAAAAGACAGAAGATTTTGTTTGTTTCCAAATGGAGACAGAACTGGACTGTAGACATCTACTTTTGGACGATTTCTAAGCAGGCTGAGCCACATGGGGGCAGTAGAGGGCCGTGTTCCTGAGCTTGGCCTGCAAGAAAGCATGCAAGGCACCGGGATTTTTATTCTTATTTCTGTTCTCTTTTGCACTCTGACTGAAAGAATTGCCGGTCTGACCCAGTCTGTAAACTTTGTTTTCAGTCATCCCCATCCGTTTTCTGAAGAGCTTATGCAGATTTTTTGTTCATCTATTCATTCATCGCTCACGTTCCTTTTTTGTTCTATGCTGTGTCTAGAAAACATACTCACACTTCACACAGTTCTCTCCAGTGGGTCTCTGCTAGTTTAGTGGTGGATATGGTGTGAGTAAGGGGGATTGAAAGACTCATCTGGGCCCCAGCAGGTCGTTGACAATGGCCTGTAGCATAGGATAGAAAAGGTAAACACTACCTTGAAACAAGGCATAGAAGATGAATAAGAAAAATCTACTGATTGATAAGTTAATGCTAGGAAAGCCTCTGTGGTTGAGTGTGTGTGCTGAAGTTTGGGGATACCCTGGTTCTTCACTTCAGTCATCCCATCTGAATTTATTCCTGTAAGACACAATAACGATGACTACTTAAGATGATTAGCAGTCTCCCAGGGTGCTAAAAACTCTCATCATATTTGATCCCTCGAGATAAGCACCTGTCCTTGCCTTCGAAAATGTCCATTATGTGTTCAGCATAGGTCTTGGTAATGGAGTGGTAACAAAGACAGACTAAGGAACTGTCCTGGTGGTACTTGTATCCTCGAATTAAGGGCAATGTGCACTGGCAGTTATGTATGTAACAGAGATGTTGGCAGAAGAACAAGTTAGGTCAGGCAGGGGTAGAGAGCAATGAGTCTGATCAACTGTAATTATAGTTGCCACCTAAATAATCAGTAGATACAGAAGGAAGTATGAGTCTCCCTGGTGCCCCAAGAGATCACACAGCTGATGAAGATTCCCTCCCAGACAGGACAATGGCCTGTAGCATAGGATAGAAAAGGTAAACACTACCTTGAAACAAGGCATAGAAGATGAATAAGAAAAATCTACTGATTGATAAGTTAATGCTAGGAAAGCCTCTGTGGTTGAGTGTGTGTGCAGGCTCCACCTTGTACCAGCTGATCAATCAAGTGATACAATTGATAATCCTTAGTGTTTCCTTAGGGCTTCATGATGTCCCTAGACTCTTCAGTATCATAGCTCCCAAGGCCTGTTGGAGTTACTTTCGTCTCCCTTGAGATGCCCTTTGGCTCACTCCACCTAATAGCAGATCCTCAGAGTAGCAACCTCTGACTGTAAAAGGAATCTTGATCAAGGAATATGGTGTTTAAATCATAGGGTGTGAGTAGCTGTTTTAATGGGAAAACTTGAAATTGATTTCTTAGAGTACAGAGGAGCAGAAGACAGGCTCTTACAGCTGGCTGGTAGACAGAGGGCACTCTAGGAAAAGCTGCATTGGATAGTTTTCCTTTTTTATTTTATTTTATTGATTTTTATTGAGCTTTACATTTTTCTCTGGTCCCTTACCTGCCTCTTCCCTCCCCTAACCCTCCCCCAAGTTCCCCATGCTCCCAATTTACTCAAGAGATCTTGGATAGTTTTATTTTGTGCTTGTTTATTGTCTTGCCCGCTTGTGTGTGAATTTAATAGATGGGTTTTACTGCAGCCCCCGGGAACATGGATGCAAAAAGACATGAAAGTTTCAAAATCTATTAGGAGGAAACAAACACGTAACTCTACAATTTTGACATCTATTTGATTGTGGTTTCAGCATAATTTAAGATTAATATATACCTCAATAATGGGATCTTGGGAAATTTATTTAGCATCTTTTTTTTCTCAGTTTGCTTGATAGCCAAGTGAGAGAACATTAGCAGGCAATACAAAGTGTCAATCTGAACATTAAACCAATGAATAAATGAAGGGCTGAGCTGACATTATGTCATAATGATTGAAGAAGGTTAGTTACAAAAATCCTTGTCATTAATACCATTTGATGGCACCTGAACTATATGCCAGCAGGCCAGACTCAGAGTAGGATTAGACCACACACTAAAACTTCATGACAAGATTGATTTTTGAGAATGGAGGTCTGAAAACAGGCTTGGGGAAAGATACTAAAGGCATTTATATATAATATTTATACATTAAATTAAGTGAATTGTAAAACCAGTAGAATGGTATGTTCATATGTTGATTTGACATGACGAATGCAAGACTGTTAGCTATAGTATTATATCTTTGCTGTTCTTCATACTTAACTTTTTGTCAAAAATAAACTAATAAATCATTGAATAGAGTGTTGTAGACTTGCTACTGCACAGGCATATCAGTCTAGATTGCAGCAGGCTTTGGGGTTCCTAAGCCAGGATCATGCTGAAATACTGCAGAAGGCTACCTAGATATTGCAAAAGTAGGGGATGGTTGGAATGAATAAGAATGAAAAAGGAAATCATAACTTTGATCTCACATTCATGCTAAGCTCTATCTTAGATTCTTTTTTGTTTGAATTAACTTTATTAAATAATATTTCAAGCATGCAGAGAAGCACACTGCTTAGATGTGTACTTACCCATTGTTTGTAGTATGAACTTTGTGACAAGCTACTAGATATCAGGAACGGGAGATTTTGCACCTTGGGAGACATTTATGGAAATCCGAAGACATTTTAGGTGATCATGGCTGTGGGAATGGTGCAGATGACATTGAGTGAATAGGGGCTGCTGATTTTGGTTATCTTAAACAATTACAGAGAAGTCCCAAAACAGATTGACCAAGTCCCAGAGTCATCAGTGCCGGGGTGCAGAAACCCCAGTGTTCATCACTCTTCAATTAAGTAGCAGGATTCTGTGAACCCTCCAGAACCCTCCAATAGACATACTCAATTGCCAAACCCGTATTTTTTATTGCCATCTTTAACACTATATTAACATTTTGTTAACGTTATTATTATTTTTCCTTTTATATATTAACATTTTAGGTTGGTTAACAAAATAATCATTTCATCATGGCATCTTCATAGGTGTTATTGTCCTGTGTTCTCATTTGTTTACTTTCTCTCCTCTTCTTGTCCTCCCTCATTCGCTGGATGACTTTCTTCCTTCTCTCACATAGTCTCACATAGAGCATGGTAAGTTATTAATACTAGGACCCCTTAATAGTTTTCTGGTGTTTCTTCTATACATACCTTTGTCTGCTCCTGGCAAGACTATCTGAGATGTCACTTAATCTTCTAGTCCATCTGCTTCGTGTGAAAGGGAAATGTATTTCATCAAAGTGATTTGATCTGAAGGAGGTCAGGTTATGTTATAGGAGGTGGCTCCCACAAAGGAATGCTCAGTGTGGATATATTTGGTGACCAGCATTTTCCCTAAGAGGGCACACAATTCACTATTTCACTGTCCAAATCCCTCACTTGGGCAATATCTATTCTTGCTTCAGATTGAGGCTCAATGGTAACTTCTTGAAATAGAGAACTCAGAAAAGAGGGTGGCTATCATCCTACTGTCTTCGCCCTTTCAGCTGCAGGGATTGCCACCTAATGGCAGCACGTGACTGAGTGTTTCACAGAAATTACCCTTTGAGTGAAGGAGTTGCCTATCCCAACGGTAGATTCTTTTCTCAGAGGCAGCCTAGGCGCTGTAGCTGTACAACCCACACCAAGAGCCGATAAATGGGTAAATAATGCACACAGAGATGCTGTGGTCATACAACCCACAGCAAGATGAGGTGTGGTGGGTGTACAAAAGACTCCTTCTGAACTCATACCTTAGAGGGCCATACAAGTTGCAATTCCACTACGAGCATGCAGTCTCTTAGTCCCCATATCAAAGTCCACTTTTGCTTCCCTGCATCCAAGTTGGTGCTCAGAAGAGACTTCCACAGAGCATCCCTACACGCAGATCTAGTTATTCTTAGAACTTGCACACATGGCCCTAGAAAGCTGATCCAACCTGAGGCAGCAGATCCAACATGTGTCTTTGGCAGCCTATCATCTTCTGAGACAAGAGAGGCAGATCCTCTTGCTGGAAGAAGCAGGGGCATGGCTATCCCAGGCATTTGGGTTCTTCTTACATCTCTGTCAGCCTACAATGAACTCAAGTGGGAAACACTGAGCAAGAATGTTTGGAAGATGGTACATCATAGGCTTGGCAAAGATTCTGAGTGTGGAACTGAGTGGCAAAATGTATGTAGCTTGTAGCTCCGTGTCAAAAAAAAAAAAAGACCGAGGTTGATTAGTCATTAATGGAAAGAGAGGTTTAGGAATCAGGTCTCCATATGCCACTAACAAAAGGGCTGGCGACTGAGAAGGCTTAGATTTTGATATAAGGGAGATGGCTATCCAGAGGCCATTGAAATCTATATTTCAAAAAGGCTTCATGATCAAAGTCAGGTCCCTAGTTGGAAAGGGAACAGATGTAAGGTTACGATGTTCAGATAAACATTACAAAGATGTTGAAGGCACAATTTCAGTTACATGGCTCCTACAGGAGAAGTCCACTCCTTTTCTGCTCAGAACTGAATTAGTTTTCTTCTTTTCTTTGTATTTATTTATTTATTTGACTTGGTGATGATGGCAAAGCTTGAAGGTTACAAAGGGACTAACAAGGCTATCAGACCATAGTTCTACCTTCCATTATATCTTCCATACACAAAGCAAGTGTTGAGTCACAGCACACGCCTCCTGGGAAACCACTGCTGAGTAGACAAACCCCAAAGGAGCAGCAAGATAGCATAGATGCCTTGGAAGCACATGGAAGAGCAGATGGAAGAAGAGCCCTCGTGGCAGGGGCAGATATAGCTTCTCTAAGGCAGTTTGACTACATAGGGACATTCTTCTCTACCGTGAGAGTCCTGTGAGGCAGTACAACTAGATGTCAAAATTAGCACAAGAGAGGCCAATGCTGGAGCTTTAGCAAAGTGTCACCTCTTACATCCACAGATATCTACTGGCCAAATAGTAGCTAGTAGATTTCAGAGACACTTTTCTTCTCTGCAAGAATATGTCGAGTGTCATCTCAGAGTTGGGTGTATGGTGGGATTACTGTGCAGAAACAGTTATGGAATATGCTGGTTGCTGACAGTTTATAGCAGAACCCTCCCTAGGGAATTGCCTTTAGCATCAAGCACTGCTTTAGAGGCAGTTTGTATCAAGTGATTGATTGATCAATGTAATAGCCCAGTTCCCTCCCCCTGGGAATTATTTTTGAAAGTGGATCCCATCTTCAGAGATCCTGGGGAGATCTGAGGGTTTTTTCTTTTATAATCACATTCAACATTTCTTTTTCTCAGTCTGTACCCTTTCTTCCTCTCAGGAGTTAGTACTGTGCACACTTCCTGATCCCCACCTCAGAGACTTCGACTGAAATGCTTAGATGAACTCAGAGAATCTAGACCTCATCTGCCAGTGCCAAAGGTCAGCTCTTCAAATTGCTCACCTCATGATATAGGATGGTTTCTTAGTCCCTGGGTACCTCTTTCTTCATTTCTTTAACGGAAATCATAATACCTTCCCCTCTAGATCATTCCTGCAAATAATGCCATGTAGCTGAAAAGATCCAAAAGCCTGCCACACAGAGACAGGATGGAACTAGGCTCTGTGATTTTGATGATTGTTGACTTCAATGTGTATTTGCTTGTTGTGGGAGCTCGATCCACTTAGCCAATGACTTTTGGTGTGACTTACCACGGGTATGGTTTTTTCTGGAGATGTGACTGGATTAAACTGATGAGAAGCGACCGGTGCACTCTCGGGTGGTTGGGGAGAACAGACTGTGAAGAGGCTGCTTGTGGTTGGTCCCCATCACGAAACAGTAGCAGCTGGATCGGTGGCACAGTGGTGTCTGCCTTCTTTTGTATTCGTGAGTTTGTTTTTCCATTGCATCCCTTAATAAATTGTTAAATAGACTTTTGTGGGTTCACACTTTACCTTGTGTCCAAAGTGGGATAATCCCAAAAGTCATTGGCTAAATGGACCAAACTCCCACAACAAACAACGACAACAACAACAACTAATAATAATAGTAGTAGTAGTAACAGTAATAATAATAATGATAATTAGTGCTTGAGGGACTGGAGAAATGTATTACTTGGTGAAATGCTTCGGGATAAGAAGAAACACTGAATATTGGTTCTCAGCACCTACAAAAGAAGCCAATTTGACAGCAAATATTTCTTACCCAGCACTGAGGTGGTGGGGTATGAAGGCTGGAGGATTCTTGGTCCTCTTGGCTAACCTCATCTATGAGCTCCAGGTGAATGAGATTCTGTCTCAAAAGTGATGTAGACACAAGTAGAGGAAGACATCAAATCATTCTGCTCTCTGCATGTGCTTATATGTGTATGTACAATCACACACACACACACACACCCCTCACACACACACACACACACACACACACACCCCTCACACACACACTGACACAATTTGATAAACTGCTTAAGACACACTAAAATTTCTCAATGGACGCTGGCTGTGATCACGTAATTAGAACAGCCAGAAGTTGACTGACAGAGTACAACTCATTTCATTCTAATGACATCTTTATTTGGCCAATAATTGGCCTCTAAATCTGTAAGCTGCATATGCAAAATTCAAAATCAGGTAGTTTCAAATGAGAACAACATTATAAGACCACAGGATCCTACTTCTAGGAAGTTGTCTTTGATAGGTGGCTTCTTCTTCCCTGCCTTACACCCTGTCACATACATCCTAGATTCTGTTCTCTTTCCTGCTCTTTGCATAACCTGTGTATGCTATATACTTCAACCAGTGTTATTAGTTTGTATAAGACTGTACCCAACTGTCTCTGTAAGATGAAGAGATCTTTCCTGCCCATGGTGGAAGCCCAGTTCTGGGCCCAGAATCCAGCACAGAGTGAGGATTCCATTACATGTCAGGGTTTAATATGATCTCAATAGTTATATTTTATAGCAAAAATATAAAATTAAATCTTTCTTTCTGTGGATTTCAGGTTCTTTTTAGAGAAAGTCTAATGAGCCTGCTTCCTGTGAATGTCACCCATAGTGGACTTCCTCTGTGATTAATTTTTATCACAGAGAATTTGAGAGACAGGGATCACTTTCATAACCCCTCTTTCAACCAACACCTATTGCCGAAGCTTATCCTTTGAACTTGGGATACACACTTTTTCCAATGTGCTATCCACAAGGTTTCCATGGCAACTAATTCCAAGGAGCAATTCTATCTCCTCCTGCATCTGACTTTCTTCCTCTTTGTGGGCCATTCCAGGAACACCAAGCAATTGGAATGAGACTCAGGCCACCATACCAAATGTTTCACAGCTGTCAAGAACAGGCATACCTATTAAATAAATTACTCAAGCTAATACGAGCTGATGTATAATCTTTCTACACCTCCAAAGATATGACTGCTGTCATCAGTTCTCTCATTGAATAATCCTTGAATTTGATAGAAGACTCATCACCGAGCGACATGATGCTGGTTAAGACACAAGTATTAGTAGTCAATAGGGTACATATATACTCATACATTTTTTTCTTTACTGTTTATTTGGTTTCATTCATGAAGATCACTTGTTTGATTCAATGGTTGTATTTTGACTCTAAAATATAATAACATGGGACTTAGCACCACCTCCTTATATTCAAGAGTCAATTTATAAGACATTTCCTTAACTGCTGGAGGAAGAAGGTGATGTTTTTAAACATCTTGATTCTTTGTTTAAAAAAATGATACTCAGAATGTAATATGCACACATAATCTCTAATTTCAAGGACTGAAGACATCCCTGAATGGAAAGGCTTAAATGAATTGTAACTTAGTTCAACTCTTGTGTCTATGGGATGTCAGGGGATGTTATCTGGTCCTACCTGTGTATCTGTGCTTTGAGGGCACTGTAATATACTGTCTGAGTCCCTCCTGGGCATGATCATATGGTAGGTTCTAGGCTGTGTCGGAACTCCTGTTACATGGTCCTGACTTTTTTATCACTTTTCACAGCTCTCCAGTGAACTTCCCAAGGCTTGTCCTCCACAGTGACCCTGATTCAAAAGAGAAGAGATAACACATGCATTCACTATTTCAAGGTTCTGCAAATGTCAAGTTGCCATGAGGCCAAGTCCAGAATTGTGTGAGGATGCTCTTGAAGTACACGAGCACTAGGTGACAAGTCATAGGTTCGCCGTATGATCAGTCTGTTACTATGTCAGGTCCATATGGTCAGGCCATTTTTCCATGTTTTTAATGTGAGGTGTTAATAAGATCTCTTTTTGGTCTTTATGGTTTAGAATGTGGTAAGCTTTTGTTTCATCTCACTTAATTCCACATGTACTTGAGAATAAAAGATAGTTGGAGATGGGAGATGGCTCTGTGATAAGTCATCTTGAATGTATGACAAGTTGTAACAATTTTTTACTACTTTTTGCTTGTTTTACCTAAAACTCAGTATATAGTGTAAGTTTCTACTATGACAAAGATTCTTAGTTTTATCAATTTCTACTTTCTTTTTAAAATTTATTTATTTTTATTTTTCCATGAGCACTGGTGGTTTGCATGCATGTCTGTATGAGGATGCCAGGTCCCCTGGAACTGGAGTTGTGAGCTTCTCTGTAAGTTCTGGGAATTGAACCCTGGTCCTCTGGAAGAGCAGCCAGTGCTCTTAACCACTGAGCCATCTTTCTAGACCCCAATTTCTCCTTTCTAAATTATATATTTTTAGGATACTTTGCTATGAATTTGCAGCACGGCGCTTCATTTAAGCATCTATATTAATATGAAGTCTTTGTATGATGAAGTCTATTTATTAAAACAATTTTATTAAGACAATTATTAAGACAATTGTATCTCGGTTATTATTTGCCTAGGATATATTGTTTGATATTTTAAAACATGCATGCCTATATTATATCTTTTATAAAGAGGGTATAACCTTTTTGTTATCTTTAAATTCCATTTGAACATTTTAAAAATAAGGAGCTTCATCAATTTGTATAATTTAAAACACACTGTCTTAATTTTTTAATTTTCAGTGGATTTTTATTTTTCTAGACTTTTCTTGAATTCTATCTAACTTTATAGAAGCCCAATTTATACTTTTTAAAGGTTCTTTTGCACCTTTGCCCTGCCAATGAGTTGCTTATTTTTCTCTTTTGAAAACTTCATTAACATGATTTCTTCTATTATATTGGATTTTAATTAATTATACTTTATATATTGAATGTTTACTTTTCTCATATTTCTCTAGAACTTAATGATTCATGATATCTTTACAATTTTCCAACAAGAGAAATTTCATTATGTTCATCAGGACTTACACATGTTATTTCTTGAAATTTTTATTATTAAATTTTTTAGTTTCAACTGATTTTTAGATTTTTAGTTTCAACTGATTTTTAAAACCACAGATATTGTGATTACTATGATGGTGATTTTATTCCAACATCACCTGCTATAAACTTGTTACTGAATAGGGACAAATATGTCCATATTTATTTATTGCTACTTATTTTCTCTTTATTTTACTTTAAACTGACAACCTTCCTCCTTCAGCCTCCAGAGTTTTGGAATTACTGGTGTGTACCAACATTCTGAGCTCTCAGTTTACCTTACCTCTTATAGGTCTTCCTTCTCTTTATAGCATTATTAAGTATTCTTGAGAATTTCTTCAAATATCTTTCCTTTGTAATTCTTCTGTATTTAATCTGTTCCCTTGTCCAACTGCCCTATTTGGTTCTGTTTTAACCTTCTTTGAAGCTACATATTGAAATCAATCTACCATGTCCAGTCTACTAATTCAAAAGGCTACCTTATCTAGAAACATCTTCATAGGCATGTTCAGAATAGTGCTAAATCCATGTTTGATCATTTGGAGCTCGGACAAGTTGACATATATGATTTATCACAAAAGGTACACACTGTTCCACTATTATCTCCCCATAACTAAATGCACAGGTTAACAACTCCAGGACAGCTCCTGTGATACTGGCGATATGACCTTCAGCAATGAAAATTTGGGGAAGTAGCCACAATCAATCCAAAACAAATTGAAAGTTGTTTCATAATTGATTATTTACTTACCAGTTATGCCAGAGATTGAACCTAAGATGTTGCTCATGTCAGGTGACTATATTAGCATTGACCTCTACCCTCTATTTGTAGATGTTTGCTTAAATAAATCATGGTGCCTAAGTTACTTGATAATCTGTACCTGAGATTCCTGATATTTGAGAGAATAGGGAGTTGAGTGCTTGGGAATTGTTTATATTTTTTGTCAAAATTTTTCTTGTACATTTGGTGACTTTTGTTTTTATAATAATATTTTGTAAAATATAATCTAAAATTTCCTAAAGGTCTGCATTTGAGATATTTTCTCCAGGGAAGAATTATGCATATATTTGCTAGTAACAATTTGACAAACATGCTTCAGGAAATCTGATCTTACTTGCGAGTTCCTAAAGTGATGTCACAGTGGCCCTTAATTATTCTCTCTTGTTGCTGAATTCAGTTTAAATCTCTCTCAAACTTCTATTGGTCCAGATTCCTATAGATCCAGACTCTCTTGGCATTGCTGGGTTCGATAGACACTATACGAAACACTATTTACTTCTCTACTGAACATGGTCTTGTGTTCAGGGCTGAATTTTTCACATTTTCCTTTGAATGTCACACACATTAGTTTGGAAGTAAAAATGTAAGTAAGACATCACTACACAATGGTATCTGTGTTAGGACCTGGCCTTCAGATATAGAAGACAACACAGAGACACACACTCACACAATTACTCACACATTTAAACATTTTCTTTAAATATATAGGAAATTTAAACATAACCCCCAAACACATTGAAATACAGAGGATTATAATAAACCCCATTATGTGGTTACATGTCTTACATCTCGCTCAAAACACAAGTATGGTGTCATATTTTTCCCTAGATATGTTTTTGCAAAGTTAGGTGCATTGTACTTGCTTATAGCTTTTATCTTTTAAAGATTATGATATGATATTTCTTTCTAATACATGATACTTTCTTGAGTCAAATTTTGCTTGCTTTTACTTAAGTAAGCTAAATGTAAGGTTAAAAACATAGTTTTCTATGATCAGGTGTCTTACTTTCTGATTGCTGTGATAGTCATTATGACCAAGACAACCTATGAAAAGAAGGGTTCATTTGGACTTACGGTTCCAAGGGGATAAGAGTCCATCACAGCAGGGAAGGATGGCAGCAAGCAGCAAACATGATGGCTGGGACAGAAGCAGAAATCAAAACTTGAACCAAATTAGAAAGCAGAGAACTGAGTTCATGGTTTTTCAAACCTCAAAACTTTCCCCCAGTGACATACTTCCTTCAGGAAAACCATACCTCCAAAACCCACTCAAACAAAACTGCCAACTGGTGGTCAAGTTTTCACACAGCTGAGCCTCTCAGGAACAAACCACCTCACCATGGAAGGCAAAGAGTATCTGAAATACCCCAGCAGGAGCTAATGTAGTAAAGTAAGTGATATCAGGGAGAGTTAATTGAACAGGATAGTAGAAATAAAAAGGCAAGGGCTGGAGAGATGGCTCAGTTATTATTAGCACTGGCTGTTCTTGCAGAGGACCCAAGCTCAGTTCCTAGCATTTACATATCAGGTCTCAATCTTCTGTTACTTCAGGTGCAGGGAATCTGGTGCCTTTTTTTGGGGTTCCTCAGGCACCTGGCATCATGTGATATACTTACATGAATGACAGCAAAATACTCATAAATATAAAAGAAAATAAATAAATAAACTTAAAAAGGGAATCTGAAGGCAATGGAAAATATTTGCCAACCTTCACGTGGAAAGGTCTCAAAGCGTCAAAAGAAACTCACTTATAACACACCATGGACTTAGATAATGAAGTGATATGTAAATTTTACATCATCTTAGAAGTTCAAGTAAGACATGTTCACTGGACATCAACTCTTCATACAACTCTTTAGGTGAGGCAATTTCCCCAAGGGTGTTGGCTGTAGTCCTTGATATTCAGATGCTAAAGAATTCCACTATGCGCACTCAATGAGTTAAAGCTTGCATTAAATTGTCACATTCTGGAAAAGCAACCTCAATTAAAATAGACTGTTTATTGGTGTAATGTTGGATTTCGCTTGCTATAAATGTTCCTCATCCAGATAAACAGCATGTTCAATTCAGAGAAAAGTATAATCAATATGAACAGATGTATTCCTCTCTTACTACAGATTTTACCCAACATTTAATAAAGTTCCTGTTTTTCTTGAGTTGATTCCATTTTGAGTTTGTCAAATGTAATACAATTTACTAGCCCTCTGAAATACATATACCATGGACTATCTGTCTGTTTGATTAATGGCGTATAATGGACAAGCCTAGATACACAAAACAAAGCTGTGCTCCCAAGACCAACTCGAAGGTGGGGACTTTTCTTCGAAGAAAACTTATTTTGTCTTTCCCAAAAGGAAATATAATATGGGAACTAACAGTGTAGGTTCTGAAGTGTGGGTGTGAAGAAACCCTTGTTTTTTATCACCTCTCAAGCACTTCTCTTCACCTAGGCTATCCAGTTATTTCCCCCATAATATTTGCTATTCATATGATTTTCATTTGTTAAAGCAAGCACAGCTGTTGCATGAAATATGTTTTGAGAAAATAACTTGCCTATAAATCCATTTGTTTTACAGTAATTAATCTGAACAAACTCCAAAAATATTCTTTAATAACTTTTTAATTCCCAGTTAGGGCCAAATAAATGTCATTTATGGTGGATCCGATCTGATTAGATTTCTAGTTTGGTTCACTATCAGCATGCAAGATATTCACCCTGAGGGGCAGTAGGCAGAGTCTAAACTTTACACTTATTTAACCACAAATGTATATTTATAAACTGTAGCAGATTTCCCCAATTAATTTTTCATCATGCTAATGGTTTTTCTTTGTAACTACTGGCTCTATTAGAGGTAGTCAAAGTGAGATCTAGAGCCAATTGTAGTTAACGTTATTTGGGGGCAAAAGGGATGAAAGGAAACTTCCCCCCTCAAGAAAAAGCAAATTTCAGAATCTGGTTCTTGATTTAACCAAATATCAATCCAATCAATAATTAGTCAATAATTATTATGTACCTGTAGCTAGAGAGGATGATAAGACTCTGAACTACAACTTTTCAGAACAGAACTAATGCTGGGTTCTCTGCTACATTTATGTGATGCTTTTCTTCTAGAACAGATATGGAAAAAGTCTGAAGACAAAAAGTGAAAGGAAAACAATACTCTGGCTAGTTGATAAAACTTAAATATTGCTGGCCAAAATTGTGCTTTTAAATTTCTTTTAAACTAAATTCTAGCAACTGGGAAGGCATTAAGAAATCAGAGAGTTCACAACTGGCTCTCAAGTGGGGTTTTCAGACTATAACTTGAGGATTTAGATTCTGTAAGTCAGATTGGAAAATGAATAGACATGGGAACTGTTTCCCA
Source organism: Ondatra zibethicus (assembly GCA_004026605.1). NCBI lineage: Eukaryota > Metazoa > Chordata > Mammalia > Rodentia > Cricetidae > Ondatra > Ondatra zibethicus. Next base: position 97,345 of record PVIU01004335.1, on the reverse strand, counting down.
GGCCAGCTGTTTATTTGGCACCAGTCTTATCTGTTGGGCTTTAAATCGTGGTGTAGGGGGAGGTTGGGAATAGGAAAAGAAACAAGTAGACTTTAAGTTAGATTTGGGAACTGTAAAGTTAGTATTTGTAGTCTGCATGCTATTGTAACCCATTTCTATTAGTTTAAGGGCAATTAAATAGGTTACATGGCATTCAAAGGACAAGTCCATAACTGAGTCTTATTCAGGAATTGCAGTGAAGGACTAGCTCTCTGTGTCAAGGAATTCTTTTCACATGTGTCAGCCAAGACACATGTGACCAGTCATCCATTAGTGGTGTAGGAGGTTCTTCTGTTTATGTGTTGCTTTCATTGGTTAAATAAAGGAACTGCCTTGGCCTTTTGGTAGGGCAGGACTTAGATAGGTGGGGAAAAGAGAACAAAATTCTGAGAAGAGAGGCAGGGAGAGCCGCCATGATGCTGCCAGGTCAGACACGCTTAATCTTTCCCGGTAAGCCATGATCATGTGGTGACATACAAATTATTAAAAATGGGTTGAATCAAGATGTGAGAGTTAGCCAATAAGAGGCTAGAACTAATGGGCCAGACAATGTTTAAATGAATACAGTTTCTGTGTAATTATTTCGGGGGTTAAGCTAGCCAGGCACCAGGAGCGCAGCCCGCTCGTCCTCATACTACACATTAGTTACCAATATTCACTCATCAGGGCAGTCATGTCTGAAATAATTTAATTCCAATTTTTATTCATGTGTGTGTATATGACAGTTCTCCACTCCAATATTTACAAATTTTTATTGGTTAGCTAAAGCATGTGTCCAGGTCATCAGGTGTGGCATGTGAGGAGCAGGCAGAGACATAGTGCATTTTCCCAAATGCTGTCCTTACTATAACCAGACTGAATATAAGCATGAAGAAGAGTGAGTTCTCAGAGGTCACAGGAAGAGGTAGACATGTAAAAAATGTGTAAATAGAATCCACAATGTTGGAATTGGTGCTTAATAATCAATTAAGTAGTTAACAGTTGAAGTATTCAGTATTTCAATTACTCAAGTTTGGTAAGGCCTGAGGATCCTGTCATTACTCTCTGTCTCTGTCTCCCTGTCTCTGTCTCTCTCACACACATGCAAATAAAATAAATTCTAAGATCAAGAGGAAACTTCCATTGGAGACTAGTGTGCTTGTGTTGTGGCTATGCTAATAGTTTGCCTTATAATTGTATATTTGTCTCTAACACCATCGAGTTGTACACATAAAATATGTACATCATTGTATGTCATTTATATCTCCATGAGATACAATAATAATTAATAATAATACTAATAGACTAAATAAAGACACAAGACATAAGAAATATTGCTAAAGAGGGCAATGACTTGACAAATTTCTTTGAGACCCTTTGGCATTGTGAATGGTGGTCTGGGTGCCGACTCACAGCAAAAATATCTCTGTTCAGCCTCACTTGTTTTCCTCCTCTTGTACTCTACATGTTGGTGCATAAGGGAAGCCTCCCGCCAGCCTCCATCCCCATCACTACTCACTAACGAATCTTCATCCTCCACCAAAATAGAACAATCAAACATGCCCTAAAGAAGAGATAATAGTGTAGCTACCTCCGATTGCAGTTGATAAATTACTGTAAGTCAAGTGCTTACTAGGGATTGCCACAGCATGATGCACAATTAGTCGTCCTAGATTCATTATATCTATTGTGCATCTTCAGACTGATGCAACCTACAAGCTTAGTCACAGTGAAAGAGCCACACTCCTTCCTAGAAAACAAACAAAGCAATTGCTAAATGTGCATCATCCATTCAGAGTAATTCTTACGGAAGCAAGCTGGTTTTATATTCAAAGCAAACATTTTCAATTTTAATATGTTTGCTTACATGAGATGCAGATTGTAATTTAATGGCAGACTGTTTAATTATGCCTTCATTTGTATAAACTGCAATGTTGCTGCTGAATAAATGAAATAAAAATCTCTTTAATTTCCTCCTCAATATTTAATTTAAATCGATGATAAACAGCGGCCGTCTCTTTGAAACAATGTTAATTAATATCTAGAAGACTCAATTTGTTTTTGGGTGCATGGTATGTGTGCCATGTTGTGTTTGTAATTGAACTGGGAGTGTGATTAATAGAGTTAACCTCTGAAAAGAGGAAAAATATTGTATAATTCTGCTCCATGCATCTCTGGCAATAGAAAAATGTATAATATGAGCTTTAGATATTAAGCTGCTCCTATAATTGTTACTCAATACACATGTCAGATTTGGGGTTTAGAAATATTTCATACACATATCTCATAACTATTTAAATTCTTGAAGCATTCATTCAGATGTGTCTGACCCAGTTTGTACATTCTATTAAAATTAATCAGGTGAAAGGAGAGTGTGGACAATAATTTCATTAAGGCCCTCTGAAGCAGGCACTATTACTAGCTGTAGGGATATACGGGTTTTCTTAAGGAATAAAAATGGCAAGACTTCTGGCTGTGGTGGTCATGTCAAAGTTGTATCATGGATGCTGTCACCTAGTATTCATGAAACAGTTAACCTCTTAGATGATTAACTTTCACTTATTGCTTCCATGACTTCTTCATGTAAACAAAGGCCTGAAGACATCCAATAATTACTTGAGAAGACAGATGAGTGAGCAGCAGACATGATCAACCAGTCCACTAGCTTTCCCATTACATGATGGACACCAAAATAATGCAATGTAGAAGCATCAAAGTAGCCCAGGATAGACTAGTTTTTGAAGTTAACATATATTATAGGAACTAGTACCTGAGGATTCTATTCTAAAGTCATTTGGCTAGTATAAACCCACAACACAGTGGTAACTATTATCACCAGAGCCAAGAAATATTCTCTCCCAAGGGCCATGAACAGTGAAAGGTTTGGAGAAAAGGTCCAGTACAAAGCCAATAAAATTGGAAGAATTCAATGGCTGTCAACATGCAGAAAAATATTGTCCATTTTCAGAGAGCCCCTCACTGAGGGGAGAGGAACTATAGTACTCTCCTCCCAGTCACTGAGGTGTGAACTACTCAAGAACTAGTTACTTGTGGTTTGTGTGATGATAGACATGAGATAGATGTATGGATGGATAGATAGATAGGTAGGTAGGTAAATAGGTAGACAGACAGACAGACAGACAGACAGATAGATAGATAGATAGATAGATAGACAGACAGACAGACAGACAGACAGACAGACAGATAGATAGATAGATAGATAGATAGATTTGACAATCAGGTACAACCCTCCCTAAAAGACATACTATGCTAGTAAGGGTGGAGAAGAAGTGCTGAAAGCAACATTGGAAAGTGCTTAAGGACTATCCAATTTATTGAGTCAGGGTCTTTATATTAGGCAGATATGTTTCACTGTGACAAATCATCCAATAAATCAATTTAAGGAAAGAAAGATTCATTTTGTTTCACAGTTTGAGGGCCTTCTCTCCATATGGTTCAAAGGGCATAGAAGAAAGACTGTGTCATTGATGTCAGCTCTAAAAAAGAAAGGAATATCTGTCCCACAGGGCTTTCTACCTTTTCTAGGCTGAACTCAGTCTATGAAATGGTGCTGTCCACACCGAGAGAGGGGGAATGAACAAGTTACATATTTCTTTATTTAGATACCACCTTCTAGTTTGTGTCACTTCCCAATTGGTGTGGGAGGTCCTTATTTCTGTGTGTTGCTTTTATTGGTTAATGAATAAAGAATTGCTTTGGGCCTATGGCAGGGAAGAACAAAACTAGGCAGGGAAAGTTAGGCTGTATGATGGGAGAAGGAAGAGCAGAGTGAGAGAGAAGCCATGGAGCCCCTGGAGATAGATGCTGGGAAATTTACCCGATAAGCCACAGCCACATGGCAAAATACAGGTTAATAGAAATGGGTTAAATTAGTATAAGAGTTAGCCAATAAGAAGTTAGAGCTAATGGGCCAAGCAATGATTTAATTAATACAGTTTCTGTGTGATTATTTTGGTTCTGGGTGGCCAAGATGAACAAGCAGCCCCTTCAACACCCAATGATGCCCCGTCATGGTATAGATAAAACCGTACTGTTCCCCAAGGGGCCCGTGGGCCACGAGGGGCAGCAAGTCCCATGCAGGGAGCCACGTAGTGGGTGAGAGCCACTTGGCTGGTGAAAGACAGAGAAGAGCCATACAGATAAAGTGGGTATTTATTTAGTGAGTTATGGAGGAGAAAGAGAAAAGGGGGAAGGGGAGAAGGGAGAAGAGCAGAGAGAGACAGAGAGAGAGAAAGAGAAACAGAGAGGGGGGAGAAGAGAGGATCCATGACAGCAGTTACCTCTTCAGGAGATAGATGAAAAGGAAGAAGCTCAGGTTGGAAGCAGAAGAAAAATTTGCTTGCCTCAGCAGACAGGAGGGGCCTGTCTCTTAAAGGGACAGGACAGACCATTACATGGATCTTCCTTCCACTTCCAGCCTGAGCCTTTTCCCTTTCTGTCTCTTTCCCAAAGAGGCAGCTTCTGCCTCTCTCCCTTCTTCCCACTTCCCCTTTACCCTCCTCTTCTCTCTCTCACTGCTCTTCTCCCTTCTCCCCTTCTCTCCCTTTTCCTTTTCCCCCCATAGCCCACTAAATAAATACCCACTTTCTCTGCAGGGCATGCCTATCCATGTCTCTGTCTCTCACCCATGGTGTGGCTCCCTGCCTGGGATCCCGGGGCCACTCGGGGATCCACAACATTTTATCTAAATAATAACAGCCCCTTTTAAATAAATGTGTTAGTGAATCAATCCATTGATCAGGTCAAAACTCTCATGGTATAATCGCTCATCAGTGGCAGCTGACAGTAGCTGGTGGCTAAGCCTCTGAGTCATACACCTTCCATCCTTTTTTCTGTGGGGAATTCCTAAATGAAGGACATGCATGTCTGCTTAGCCATCATTAGCATCCAAAAATGTTACTGTGATGTTAAGTTTGATGGTTTTCTGGTAAAGACAATCTTAGAAGTGCAGGTAGGCTCACACTTGTAAGTGAATCCCAGGTATGCCTCTGTAGTGATTCCATTATCAGAACAGAGAAGTGGTTCATTAAGGGCTTCTAGATACCTTGCATATATCATATAAGATTCAGTTTCAACAAAAGCAAATTCTAGTCAAAGAAGTTTCGTGAGCCACCTTTTTGGGGTAACTTTTGCCACAATCTTAGCCACTGTGGATTCACACATTCCAAGGTAGGGGCATGAGGACTAGAAAACTTAGATAGGAGTAAGAGATAAGAAAGAATCACAGAGACACAGGACAGTATTGGGAGGGCAACTCAGCAGATCTTGAATGCTAAAGTTTGATCTCTGAGTTCTGAGTTTGCCCATGTTTATTTTCCATACACTTTTATACCCCAATACAAAAGGGTGAAGAAGATAAAAGACTACTTTAACATGATACAAAGGACAATCAGGAGAGTTATTTGCTTCAATACTTTGAGACATCAAACCATTAATTCATGAGAAAAACATTCTGTTGTTCAGGTAGTGAACCCACCCTAGACCAAATATCCTGAAGGCAACCACTCCCCAGGTCAAACCACCTATTTCAAAAGAAGGAGCAGAAGTATGCTTGCTTGAATTCTCTGACCTTTGGTCAGGGTGGAGAGGATGCACCTCTACGCACCATCTTAATGTCCAAAACACCAAGTAACTACAGCCTAGGTTGGGGTGTGTAGCCACGGTTGTTGTCAACAACTTTGAGTAAGCTCAAACCCTCTGACCTTCAGATGAGGTGGAATAGGTGTATGTCTGTGTTCCTCCCAGGACCTGGGATGATGGGTAGTATATTGCTTAAATTTAAATTGTCTCTTAAAGCTTGTTAAACATTTGAACTAAAAGCTGGTGAATCCCTCTGCTGAAAAGTGAGGGAAGACTCTGACCTAATTTGAATCAATCCATTCATGGGTTCATAATTGGATGACATCACTGGGACTTGATGGAAAGTGAGAAATGGAGCCTAGCTAAAGTATGTCACGGGGGGAATGGCTTTCAAGGGTTATCCTGAAAAGGTTGACGATAATCCTACTTTTACAAGGTTTTACAAAGATTAAATGTGTTAGAGTATTTGAGACACAGAAGTCCCTCAACACATATTGCTTCCTGCCTCATCACTGTGTTCTGTGTAGCCAAAGATCTTACTCATAGATGACATTAATTATGTTTATATATTACCTGTTGAAAGAAACAAGACCTCTACATTATTTTGGAAGTAATCACCATAAATTAGTTTTATAATACTCAGAACATCTAAATGTCAACAACATTTTATTCTATTTTTGTCCTCTTATTATGTTGTAACTACCTGCTACCTTGAGGACACTTCCTCCAGTTTATATTTCTTAGAATAGTGGATAATGTGTTTCAGATTCCAAATCTGTCTCTGCCTTCCTCCACCTCTTTCTTCACTTCTTCCTGTTTCCCTTTCTTCTTGCCATTCTATTCCTTCTCTTTCTCTTTCTTTAACCCTTTGAAGAAGAATCAGTAATAGGATTGGAGGTCACTCAACACCATCTTCCATAATAGCAGAAATCCCTCTTTGGAAGACATGATGCCAACTGTTTTGAATTGATCAATATTTGGATTTAACAAGCACTGGTATCAAACTCTCAAAAGGCCATACCTTTATCTAGGTGCTCTGGATAAGTGGCAACTGTGGGCCTTTCATTACCCGTATGGTCTGGCTCTGATTTGAGTTTGCCTTTGTTAACTACAGTAATACATTTTTTTGTCTCTTCCTTCTTCTTGAAGGTGATTTGATCTGTGGGGAGCAAACCAATTCCCTACTGTGCCTGATGCTGAGCTACAGAATCAGCCATCCCTCACTGCTTCCCGCCACATGTCTTCAGTGGGTCCTTTTCAGAACATTTGGCAGTCTTGCGTCATGCTCTCCCAGTCCACGGCTGGTTCAGGACCTAAGAGTGCATTAACATCACATGCTCATCTTCTAAGGCTGATTTGTAGTTTCTTTCTCCTGTCAGAATGGTCCACAGAGCCTAATAGTGGATTTGAAGCGGCCCTGCATTCGCTCCTTCGACGGCGTAATAGAAAATGAGCGAGGGCTGTAAAGGAGCTTTGAGAGCCTCAGAAACTTCCTGCAGGAGAGATGCTTGCCCCTGAAGGGGAATATAATCTTGCTTTGGAACCAATCACTCCAGGATGTCAGAGTTCTTAAACATGTCTCCTGTGGTAAAACATTCTCCAGGCATACTTTCTTGTGAGGTCAGAGAGAAAGAATCCAGTCTTGCAGAGACTGCCACAAATGGACAGAGAACACTATTTTCTTCAGCTTTCTTTGCTTTCTTTTATCTCCGTTTTATTTTTGTTCTCTCTGTGTATGTGTGTTGTATAGAGATAGGTGTGTGTAGATGCATGTAAACGCATGCATATGAAGGCCAGAGATCAATGTCAGTTGTAACCGTCTCGGACATTCTCCGCCATACAGTTTGATGCATGGTCTCTAACTCAACTTGGGGCTTCACAGATCCTGCTAGCCTGGCTGAGTTGTGAGCTGTAGAGATCCTCCTGCCTCAGTCTCCTTCCTACCCTGAGTACTGGGGTCGCAGACCTGTAACATATAGTACCTAGCTTTTACCTGATCCTGATGTTTACATGACAAGCATTTTCCTCAGACATTGCTCCAGCCCTGTTTATTTTTATTTTTTTTTTCTTATACTTGGAATGAACTTAGGATCTCTTACATGGTAGGTAACAATTTAACACTGAACTATATCCCCCCAGGACTCTGTAGTTTTGGGTTTGTAGAAGGGTATCACCAAGAAGAGGAGCACAGGTTTATGGATGACATGATGGAAAATAACTATATGTTTGGCTGATGTTATATTAGTGTTCATTTCCATGTAGTTCGTATCTTGGAAACGTAAGGTGTTAATTTCCCTGCTCCAGCCAGATTCTGTTGACCTTGAGTGGACTGGAAAGCTTATTGTCTCTGGGTAGTTTCTGAATTTATATCTATAATCAGAAAACTAAAGATGGCATAGCTTATCAAGTTAAAATATGACCTCTACCAAAATGAGATATAATAAAGCAAAAAGCATCCATGGATGGGAGGACAGCCATCAAGGTCTGAATAGGATCAGAGTTTAACCCTATGTCTGGTGCTGATGCAAAGGGTGCACAAGCACCTAAGTCTGCTCTTTAGGTCAGGTTGCATGCTTGAGAGTCCACATCCTCCCAAAGTTATATGATACCTGATGATGTTTAGGGGACAATAGAAATTGCAAGCCATAGAACCTGATGAGAATTCTTAATACCCAGTTGGTGGTAGGTTTCTTGCTACCTTGCGCATGGACCTTTTAAGGAAAATTTTATTGATTTATTTCTTGCTTTTAGAGTTAGAGAACATTTTCTTATTGCATTCTATCAAAAGACTTGGCACTCTCTTCTCCTCTACATGTCAACGGCCTCACAACAGAAAGCACACCATCTACAGCTATGAATGCTGAGTTAAACAACAGTTAGCCTGGAAGAAGACAAATGTCATACAACTCAGAGCTGTACTACTTACGTCCCCTTAGCTTGCAGTCCTTATCCCCATCCACCAATAATGGTTTGCCAGTAATAGAGGATACTTTGATCCATATGTATTTAATAGAGCTAGGTAGTTATTTATTCTGAATTAAAAATAATCTCTCCTGGAGAGGGAGGGAGAGTCATAAGAATCAGGAAACATGAAATTTATGGGGCTCAAGAACCTCAGACAATCATAAAAATTGCAGTTGTCTATTTGCAGGCAGTAAACAGCTACTAAAGTGGAAGGAAATTATCTGCTGTGGAGCTGCATGCCTTTTGGGTAAAAAGCTCCAGAGACATGGCTTTCATGTGTCATCTCCCATGCTGGGATGAGATTTTTCCATCATGCAACCGCCTTTGAGTCAGCCAAACTCCTATTCATAAGCCCTCATGTAAACTCCTGTAGTAACCCCAGTGAAATCATCATCTCACCAAACTAAAGTCAAACAGAACAATTCACTGATGCCCTATCTAGAGTAAATAGACGGTGGTTCCTCTCTCCTAGGGGTGAGGGGAAGATAAAGTGAAGGCCATCTCTCGACTAATTCTGAGCAGCATCGCCACATTATTTCAGGTCTCTAAAATCATGGCATCTGTCTCACTCCGCCCACAGAGTCACCAGTGTCAAAAATGTTGTTTTCATTAATTTAAACATTCACTAAGAATCTAAGCAGAAAGTCATCCCTCAGTTCAGACATTCAGGCAGTATAGAGTGTAGAAACTAAGTCTTAACTCATCATGTGATAGTCAGATTCTTTGAACTCCTCTACTTTAGTAAATATAATAATCATGTGATCACAGCCTTGCAGATGACGATCAGGAGGGGAGAGTGCTTTCAAAGCATAGAACAGAGCATGGTCAGATTCTGGGTTGCTTCATTTCTTTCACTCATTCTTGGAGACAGTGTATGGGTGCGTGTGGCTACTTCTGCCTACGTGTGATCAAGCACACGCCATGTAGTTGGTTTAAGCAAACTTGTTTAGAGGAATGAACATGTAGCTTGCTATTTCCCAAGATCTACAACTCTCAGCATTTTAAGAAGTTACCTTGTCCTTGGACAATTGGGGCTTAAGAGGATAACTTTGGCTTCTACACAAGCCCTAGAAAGAGTGGTAGTTTGCAGGTATTATGTATAAGCAGGGGAAAGCCAAGAACAATTGCTAGGGCCATCAAGCAAAGTTCCATGCAGGAGATGACCATTGCCATCTACTCATTATAAAAGTGAAATATGATTGTATTTTAAACTTTGGAAAATCCACACATCCTCAAACACCTGATTTTTGACAAATAAGCAAAACAATATCAAATAGAAAAAAAAGAAAGCATATTTAACAAGTGGTGCTGGCATAACTGGATATCAACATGTAGAGGAATGAAAATAGACCCATATCTATCACCATGCACAAAACTCAAGTCCAAATGGATCAAAGACCTCAACATAAAACCAGCCACACTGAACCTTATGGAAGAGAAATTGGAAAATACACTTGAACACATTGACATTGGAGACCACTTCCTAAATATAACCCCAGCAGCACAGACACTGAGAGAAACAATTAATAAATGGGACCTCCTGAAACTCAAAAGCTTCTGTAAAGCAAAGGACATGGTCAACAAGGCAAAATGACAGCCTACAGAATGGGAAAAGATCTTCACTAACCCCACATCAGACAGAGGTCTGATCTCCAAAATATACAAAGGACTCAAGAAATTGATCACCAAAAGAACATATAATCCAATAAAAAAAATAGAGTGCAGACCTAAACAGAGAACTCTGAACAGAGGATTCTAAAATGGCTGAAAGACACTTAAGGAAATGTTCAACATTCTTAGTCATCAGAGAAATGCAAATCAAAACAACTCTGAGATTCCATCTTACACCTGTAAGAATGACCAAGATCAAAAACACCGATGACAACTTATGCTGGAAAGGTTGTGGGGAAAAGAGAACACTTCCACATTCCTCATGGGAATGCAAGCTGGTATAACCCCTTTGGATGTCAGTGTGGCAATTTCTCAGAAAATTAGAAAACAACCTTCCTCAAGACCCAGTAATACCACTTTTGGGTATATATCCAAAGGATGCTCAATCGTGCCACAAGGACATGTGCTCAACTATGTTCACAGCAGCATTGTTTGTCATAGCCAGAACCTGGAATCAACCTAAATGCCCCTCAATTGAAGAATGGATAAGGAAAATGTTGTACATTTACACAATGGAGTACTGCACAGAAGAAAAAAATAATGACATCTTGAATTTTGCAGGCAAATGGATGGAGCTAGGAAACATTATTTTGAGTGAGGTAACCCAGACACAGAAAGACAATTATCATATGTACTCACCCATAGGTGGTTTTTAAACATAAAGCAAAGAAAACCAGCCTACAAAACACAATCCCAGAGAACTTAAACGACAATGAGGACAATAAGAGAGACTTACATAGATCTATTCCACATGGGAAGTAGAAAGTTCTCCTGAGTAAATTGGGAGCATGGGGACCTTGTGGGAGGGTTGACGGGGAGAAAGGAGAGGCAGGGAGGGGAACAGAGAAAAATGTAGAGCTCAATTAAAAAAAACTACAAAATAAGAATGTATGGGCAGAACAAATTGAATTTGATGGGTTAAAAAAATAAACAGGAAGTTGGCTGGGCAAGGAAGAGTGGTGGTTCTGGGGGATGATGGGGGTATGTAACCAAAATACGTTGCACAAAATTCTCAAAGACCCCTAAAATACCAATAAATGGGAATATAATTTATGATATACCTTTTATCTTTTCCATCATTTAAAATATATTTTACTTTTTCAATAGTAACTAACCAATAAAGGTTGCTTAGCAACACCTTTAACCCAAAATACTAAAAGGTGCCAGGTAAAGGTGAGCCTTTCCTTGCCAAGATTCATTCCCAGAGGGAATAATTTTGAGGGTGATGCCAAATGTTAAATTTTACCCAACCCCAGGAAACTTAACTCTTAAGGAGAAGGGATGAGGCATTTGATTGGAACAGCATTTCCTCCAGTTGTCAGGGAACGATGATTAGTTTCTCACAAATGAGGCCTTAATTGGACCCACTCAAAACTGATGAGCACACCATGGAAATGCAGCGTGTGCCTTGCAGGTGGATCTGGTCGTGCCTGGGAAAAGAGGAGAGGTGACCCTCAGCAAGCCTGTCCCAACTCCTACTGACACATCTACAGTGCAAAGGTCCTGGGAGGCATGGTGTTTATTGTTTTCCAATGTGAAAGCAAATCCCCTTCTGATCAAATTAAAAGGGTGTGTCCTTGGTTTCTCTTGCATAAGTTCCATTCATGGAAAATAAGGACTAAAGGGGCTAGTTCCTGCTTTTGATAAATATTTTCCTTTTAAATAAACAATAAAAACTGAGAAATCATCTAGGCTTCTTCGTGATAAGTGAGATAAAGTAAAATTAGCATGATACATAATTATGAAGAGAATCACCAAGCGCCTTTGCACCTTGACAATCTAATTGTGAGGCACTGTGATCTGCATAGGAGACCCATTAATCCTGCTCAAGAATTTCAGTCTTCTCTGAAGAAGTGAGCTAAAGATAATTTTTAAAGCTAGGACAAGTGCTGCATGGAGCCCCAAATCCTTACCAGTGTCTCAGTGATTGTGGGCTGCTTACAGTCACATGAGCTTTCACCTGGTTATGGATTGCAAGCTTTGCAAAGCTGTTGACTATGTTCCAGTCCCAGTTACTAATCCTTGAAGTTAGACACAGCAGCACCTGTCAAGATAAAGGATCACGTTTTACTGTGTAGCAGAGGCTCTGTAAATTCCTCCAGACTTAAGTTTTTTATAAGGAGAAGAGAAGAGGAAAGAAAGAATTAGCAGAAAAAGTATGCAAAGGGGAGGACTACAAAGGCAAGAATTACACATGAATAGGCAAAACTCAATTTATAATTCAAGATCATTTCTCTTGCAAAACAGGGTTTCGGTCTGCAGAGCATGGTTAGAGGACCCCTAAATCCAATGTATTGTTAGCACCAGCCTACCTCTTCCACTGTCTCCTTTAACTCTCACGAATGGTGCAATGAATAAGCCTCTGCTGTTCTCATTTTTGCCAAAGATGTAACCGCGAGTCAGAGACTTGCATCTTGAATAATCCTCTAACAGGACTTGGATTTGGGCATGCTTTGTTCCCTTTTTAGGCACCATATTGTTTCTTATTGGAATGTATTAACAGGGACTTAGTGCTGTAGTGTGAAGAATGGGCTTCTCAGAGAAAGTGATCAGTGTTCTCAGACCAATCAGTGAACTGAAGTGAGAGTGGGGGCCAGAGAGAACAGAGTCCTGACTCTACTTGCAATCTTTGTGTTAGCTACAGCAATGGCTCATCACACCCAGGTGTTGACATGTGCCACAGAATGTCCGTGTGAGCCACAGGATTCTCAGACAGACTGTTTTATTGTACTTGGCTGGTCCTGCTATTATTTAAAGTGTGAAGTTTAATATAACTTCCTTAAGCAAAGAAAAACATATTTTTTTCCAGAAGCTGTTGAAATAACAGCTTTGAATATTGCCAGAAGCTGGCTGAATTCCAGGAAGAACAATGCAATTCTAATTTTGTAGGGTTTTGAGTTTTCTCATATAGATCACTGGGGGGGGGGAAGAGGCTCTATTCTTCCTTTTCTAGCATGAAGTGCATATTTGCCTCATGAGATGAGAGGTCTAGCAATTTGAGATCAGTTCATCGCCAAATAAACCTAATTTTCAGTATCATCCAACTGTCACAATTCATTCTTTCGGATCATTAAAGCAAAAGCCAATGACCATAAGCTTCATAGAATGGGAATGTTGAAATTGTTGGTGTGGACAGAAGAGGGCACTAGAATGCAGCAGGTTGGTCAGGCTTTTCCATCCTCCTCGGCATAGCCAAATAGAGGCATGGGAAGAGAGCCAGATGATGTAATAGAAACAGGCAGAGGATGCCCAGATAAATTGAGAAACTTGGTCTTGAGTACAGCTTTGCTTTTTAGCTGATTAAAGTCACATCATTTTAACTCAGTTCATTACTTTCAACTAAACTTCCCATGTTTTTCTACAGTAAACATAGAGAGAAAACAAAGAGAAGAGCAGGAAAAGAATTGACTTATTGGTTCTGGATTTATGTCCAACTCAGTCACACATAAACTGTCTGTGCTTTATAACATGTGAAGACTTTTTATTTATTCTGAGGAAACTTGAATGTGTCCATCTGCATAATGCTCTTGGAAGTCCTGCCATAGGGTTTGAGACAAGTAGAGTATATAAGCATGCCAGAGGCAGAGCAAACATGCTATATAATACCACTCACTCCCACTCCTTTCAGGGAAATAGAATATAGATGATTTCACAAACTTTAAGAAAGTACCACTCTCCTACACACACCAAACAAACAAACAAAACCCCCAAACAAACAGAAAAGAATACACCTGAAAGCTTGATCCAGCAAAGTTTTGTGAATAGTGGAGAAGATCTGAGCATCTTTCTTGGTCAATAAGGTAAGTTTCAGAGGAAATATGAGTAGCAGGTACCATGACAAAGCTAAACCCCGTAGGACCTGAATCAGTAAGGAAATTTAGGGATATTCTGAGATAAAGGAATAGTCTTGGAAGAATGCAGCCATTTGGTTGGAAAAGATGCCGAAAGAACGTGGCTGAAGATGCAGGTACAGGAAAAAGTCTAGGGTCATAGGAAGATCCTTGTGTTCTGGGAAGTGGAAGCTGGGTTTAGAAAGTAGGAGCCAAAGGCAGATGATCTACAGTAGTCTTGGAAAGTCTGGAAGACTTTCACTCTTCAAAGTGTACTCACTAGGCACTCATTGCTTACATATGAGCCATACTGGGAGCTAGTGATGAATAAGATAGATGGGATCATACTCATGGCATTTGAATCTTGTTGTAACATCAGGCAATAGACATGTAAATAAATAGGCCACCTCAGAAAGCAAACTAGATTATTAGTGGCTGCTTTTCATTTGTTTGTTTTTGTTTTGTTTTTCAAGACAGGGTTTCTCTAATGGCTCCTTTTAAGGAGGTAGAGTAGCAGAGACCATATTGTCAGTTAGAGCAAATGGAATACAGAGAAGGAAGGAGGCAGCTGGGTGATGTGCTGTTTACAGGTGAGGGTGTTAGAGGTGGTCATGGAGCAGATGCCACTTTTGCATCATTTTACAGATATAGGAGGCACCTCCATGGTGATCATGGAGGGGAAGCCGCTTCTGGGTCATTTTACAGATGTAGAGGCACCTCCATGATGGTCACGGGGAGGATGCCATTTCTGGGTTATTTTGCAGGTGTAGGAGGCACCTCCATGGTGGTCATTGGTGGGTAATGCCACTTCTGGGTCATTTTACAGATGTAGCCTGTATAACTAAGCGATGAATGGTTCTTGTGCTGGGGTTCTATAGAGTAGATGTGATGGTGCTAAAGGAGATGGGTGGAGTTAGAAAGGCTAGGGAGCGATATTTGCTATTTTTTTCTGATATTATTGCTACTCACCTCAAATTTACCAGCACTCTGAGATGCCACTCTCTCAGAGTCTTCATTCAAAGCAAGCAGGATCATACTTATATGGAGGGTAAATCCTCTGACAGAGGGCTATTGCTCATCTTATTAGTACAGGGAGGGAATTCATTACACACAAACTCAGAAAAACTACGAATCATTATATAAAATGTATCAATTCTCAAAAGAGGATAATGGGAATAAGCATGGTTTTATAACTGGTAAACCCTGACTCCTAGCACAATCTGCCAAAAACTTGCTTTGGAAACTGCTCTCTTCAGGAAAAAAAAAAGCTTTTAGTCCAATTTCTTTTACCTGTGAGCTGGGGGTTGTGGTACCTAAAACAGCCAAAGCTTTCTTGAAGAACTAAATCAACAAATTCCTTTCAGCTATCTAGTTCAGGATTTAATATTCATTCTTTCTCCTCTTACATTTCTCTAATAAAGAATGAAATAAAGATTTGTAGCTCAGTAGTATTATGTGTTTTATATGGCTCATGTCAGCAGAGTTAAACTCCTTACTTCAATGATTATGACTAATGACTTACATAATGGCAGTAATAATGATGCTAATGATAATGGTGATAAAATTATAATAAAAGGGTTTAATCAAAGGAAGCATATTTCCCTGTGGAATTGCAAACATCTCTATTACCAAGACTCAACATTTTCTTGAAAGTAAATCTATCAAAATGCTATAATAATAATCTTAACTAACTAATAAAAGGTTTGTTTATAAACCTAGTATGGTACCTAACTTTTCCTCCTCAACTTCAAACTCTTCAAAGTGGCTTTAAAGTTTTCCCTCATTGTATGAGACAGAGATGAGTTAATCAGTCCCAGCAGCATGTCAATGGGGTCACTCCTGTGTTCCGACTTTGTATACTCCATGTAATAACATGTCCCGGTGTTAGTATGCCTCACATGTGGTTCACTCACACACTATGCAAGCGTCTCTCAACATCCATTTGGATGTGAAGCACACAGCTGAAAGTTTATCTATAGTATGCATTTGGATAACTAGAGACTTAGAAATTTCGAAGCACAATTGGGAATGCACTAAGTGCATTTGTTTCATCAGTCCTTGGTCATTGGTTGATAACAACATTCTCATTTTTTCCCCTCTCAAATGAGAAACATCTGTGTAGTAAAAATAAAGGAGACAATGCCATGGTTGGCTCTGTTATGAAAAATGCCCATGTGAGAATAGAGTTGATTTCCTTTGTTCCAATAGAAGCAATGTTTAATTTATTCAGCAGGCATTTGATGAAGAGTAGGGAGATGCCAGGAGTAGGGTCAAAAACAACAGCAACAACGAAACCACACCCTCCCACAGTTTTGAGGACCATCTCCTTGTTTAAGGGAATTGGATTTGAATGGTTGGGAGGCTGGATCCCCTAGTAAGCGGGCCATAGGTAGAGGCATAGTCCACAAACACATCAATTTTCTATTTTGAGCTTTAGTTTTTTAAAATGCCATTTTACATTCCAACCACAGTTATCCCTCTTACCCATTCTACCGACTCCCCTTTGCCTCTCCCCCAGCCCACCTCCCACCCACTCCACCCAATGGGTAAAGGCTCTGATGCGGAGTCAACAAAGTCTGGCACATTAAGTTAGGACAGTACCAAGTCTCTCCCCTGCATTAAGGCTGAGCATGGCATCTGACCATATGGAATGGATCCCAACAAGCAAGTTAGTTCATGCACCAGGCATCTATCCTGGTCTACTGCCAGGGTTCCCTGGCAGTTTGAGTTTTTCAGAGAATATTATTCATGTAGTAAAGTTAGAGTAGCCAAGTTATTGTCTCTATTGCAAAATTAGTTCTTAGCCCAAATTCCATTTCTGTATGAGTTCGATTAACATATAGTTCATTGCCTGGTGGAGTTTTCCAACATAGACTTTGTCTTGTTGCTATCAGAATCTCCCATTTTCCAAAATAAGTATATATGCTTTTCAGAAAGTGGCTATTCTTTGAATGCCTCTATTTGGTGATAATAAAAACCCTGTACAACTCTGAGCAAACAGTATGTGTTCAGGTCAGACCTTACGTGACCCGTGTACATTCATCTTTCAATCTTTGAGTCAAGGTTAGAGCTAACATGTTCCATTTCTGTTTGCTTGCACAACCATATTCATTGTAGCTACTCACAATACCCAATACCCAAATTATAGAATCAAGTTAGGTGGCCATCAGCAGATGAATAGTTTTTTTTAAAAAAGTGTGGGGTTTTATTAAGCCACAAAGAAGAAAAAAATTGTGTAATTTTTCTAGAAAATGAATACAACTAGGGATTGCCTTGTTAAGTAAATTAAGTGAGACTCAAAAAATAAATGTCTCATATTTTCAATTATATGTAGATACGAGAGCTTATATAAATGTACAAAATAATATGTAGGTGATTAATAGATGAGAGAAATATAGATAGATAGACAGACAGATAGATAGACAGACAGACAGACAGATAGATAGATAGACAGACAGACAGCTATTTGACATGAAAATAGAAGTAAGATTGTCTAAGGGAATGGATGTCATCAGGAAGGGGAGAGAGATGAAGGAGGGTGGTGGGTGAGTACAGTACTATACTTGATACAAGTATATAAACTGATAAAATACTTCATATGAAATGAATAAACACCAAGGAAATCAATATGAACTGTGAAGGCCCAAAAATATAAGCCTATTTCCACCTTGCCTGAAGGTCAGAGAGTTTCAGCTTGCTCCAAGTTGTCATTCCACCCTGACCAAAGGACAGAGAGTTGGAACTTATTCTGTTCCTCCAATGTTTCTACCTCAAAGGGCCCACCTAGATTTAGATCAGAGAGTTCTGCTCTCTCTTATACTCAGCAGGTGTGGCTAATATTTAGACCCAATATTTTAGGAATAGAGGAGTAGATATGTTTCTATCCCAAACAAACGTCTATGGATCCTACTAAGTTCCTATTCCCTTAGAGAGATAACAATGGATTCCACCCAGAGAGTGTTTTGCCTACAGAATGTTTAGGTCTAAGGTGTGAGCATTACTTATCTTGTTCTAGCAACAAAATGTTTAACTACGAATGTAGCCCACAGCCTTCAATAGGTCTGTTCATTTCCTTGTATCATGTTAATGCAGGTTTTTATCTTACTCCTACCTTTTGGGGTCAGGGGTATTTTAAGCAAATGAAAATTAAATAAAACATGGGTGATTTCAGTATTTGATGGAACTCCCTTTAGTACTATCCTAACTCTTCTGTTTTATTATTTTCACTCTCATCTTTTTTTCTCTTTACTACTTTTCTAATTCCCATGCCCCTACCCTGGTAAGTGGTATTTTTGTCGAAGCTGGTCTCCGACAATGATGACAACTATCACCTCATATTCATAGGTTTTTGATAATGAGCAGAAGTAAAAGTCACTCCATTATTTTCAACAATATGCTACATTGACATTGCTAAAATCATGTTGTTTGGTAAACCTACAGATCTCATTCCTCCTGTGTTACTTGAATTGTTTACCCTTTATTTATTATATAATTATATTTAAGAATCTTATAACTTTTATTATTTTTTCTTTGACAATTTTATAAATGCACATAGTCCATTCTGGTTACTGCAACTCTCAATCCCTTTTATTTAAAATAGAATCTATAAGGAACCATCAGGTCACCTCCCATAGATTGACCATGCTTCACTGGATTGCCCCACACCCAGAAGTACATGGGCTTCTCTAATTAGACCTGGTGAATTATTTTAAAATAAGAAAAGGAGGGCTTGAAACCGAGGGTGTGTGGGGGAGAAGCAGGGAAGATTTGCAGGGACAATGGAAAGTACTGGAAATAAAATAATTTCATATGAACACACAAAATTATTGAAGAATAAATATAAACTAATAATAATAAATATATAATATATAATTATACTAAATATAATCTACCAAAGTAAAGTATGATGGTTCATGTCTGTTATCCCAGCAACCAGAAGGATGAGGCAGGCTAACTTAGAGTTAAAAGCTCCCTGACTATATAGGGAGACAGTTCCCCGCTCCCAAATAAGTAACTTGCTAACTAAGTAAATTCTGAAAAATTTTAAAAAAGATCCCTTTTGTCTTACGAGTTGCTAAATAGGCTGTTCCATAACTCCAGGATCTCTTTCAGCAACGCTGGTCAGTCCTATGCTCATATAAGTAGCAGACCTCAATGGGGCTTGCTTGCAGTTGATAAGGGATGCCAGACACAGCAGGAGTCAGAGCCTCAGACTGGAAGTCTTCATTCATGTCCTGTGGTGTGCTTGGTAGCAGAAGGGCAGGATTTGGGATATGTTTGGGTTGCAGCTTTAGCTGCCTTGGGACATTCACTCCCCCAATTCTCCCCACTTCTAATTTCGACTGTATCCTCCCTCTACCTCTTCAAAGTCCTTTTCCTCCTACATTATAAACATTTGCCCCCTTTGCATCCCAAATAGCCTCTGAGGACCATTGGCTCATGAAAGGAATCTGAACAAAAGAGAATGTATCTCTCCTAGGGTCTCCTCAGTCGTTGACTTTGGCTGTACTTTGTGTGGATTTCTAATGACGTATAAAAAGAAGTTGAAAGAAATTTAAAGTGAATTATTCTATCCTCAAGTATTTTTCATGTTTTCTCTGTGAAAAGAGTTAAGGAAATCTCTTGTAGAAGTTCAGGGCTTGGGTTCAGCCTTTGATTTTCATGCTTAAGCACCTCAGGGTTTTGTGTAAAGTGCCCCGCTGTAGCTTCTTATTCTTTTTATATTCTTAGCTTCTCATTTAAACTCAACTTGAGTAAGTAGTGTTTGAAGGGAGGCCATACTGCATGTGAAGGCGGCTGCCTCTATTGTATTGGCCTCTAGATGCAAGTACCTCTTTCTATCATCCCATTTAGCTCTCCAGAAAAAGAAGCATACTCAAGACAGGAAAATTATTCTTCAAGAAAAACTAGGGCCTGGCCTCAGTCTCATGTATGGACACTTATTTATTTGCTGATTGTTTTTGACAGGTGATAACATTGCAAAGATAGCTGTGACACTCCTCTGACACGCTCCAAAGGCATTATTTTTAATTATAGGAAAAGCCTGACAATAAAGTCAAGACAGTTAAGGGAGGTTAGGCAAGGTTGAAAAACCGGCAGCATTCAGAATTTGAACCTCTGGAATAAGTCTTCATGTGGTTCAACATGCATGAAAATAACTGTCTGAAAATAGCCAAACTTTTCTCTTCAATCGTATTTGAGATGTGTCTATGTATAGAGAGAAAGAAGCCAAAATGAAACGCTGAAAAAATGAGAATGAAAAAAAAATAGAAAAGCAGAGAACGAAGAAGAAGTTGGGAGAAAACGGAGGAGGAAAAAAGTAGGGAGAAAGAAGGAGAATTAGAGGGAAAGCCATCTAACTCTTTAATAAAGGAAAGCACACCATCCCATCCTAAAGTCCTCTGCCTTGTGTTTCTTATTTAGGTAACTGTCTCAAGTCATTATCTTTCGTTTCCATGTAAATTTTTGGTAAGATGAAATTCCCTTTGCCCTACTGAGTGATCTCAGATACCAAATCATTAAGTTTATGAAAAAGACTTAGAAACTCACACTCTTTATTGTACAAATAGAAGAGTATAATTTATCATTGGTATATAGTTAATTCTCCTATCAAGTGAGTGTCAACAGACTTCCTCCAAGGTGATCATCAGTCTCAGACACAGGCTGTTTGCACTAAAGACATTCACTTTAGTGAATGGAGAAGCTAAGCATCTTGGTTCTGCTTCTCTGCCATTCCCTAAGAAGTTGGTCAGGGTTAACTGTCAACTTGACACTACCTAGCATTACCTGGAAGGAGAGCCTCAATGAGAGATTGTCTACATTGGATTGATCTATGAACATGTCTTTAGGGAATTAGCTTAATTAAACTAATTGATGTGAGAAGATCCTGCCCTCTGTGGGAAGTACCATCCAGTAGGCACAGCTAAGCACAATAAGCTAGCATGAAATCTCTCCTCTATCCAGCAGCAAAAGTGTTTCACACGCAGGAGAGAATCTGGACATCGCCCTCTCACCTTTTCTCCTTTTTTAGGTGAGGCAGACATTCAATCCCTAGTTCTGACTTTTTCCAGTTTTCTATGTTGTTTGCCAAACTGATGAGTTTAGGAAGATAGCAAATCCCACTTGTTTCCAAAATAGACTCCATGTGGCTCACTGACACCTTCAAGGAGAAAAAAAAAATCCTTTCCTATATAGGGAACACTTTTATTTCACACTTAACCTGAGGTGCATAATGCATTTCTCCCTGTGATGAGAGGCACCTTATTGGCATAAATGTACTCAGAGGGCTTAATAATTGAATATCTGTTTCTAAGACCTGCATATTTTGGGAGAAATGGTAGAAAGCTTAAAAATTTAGAATTGCAGTAGCATAAAAACCATAAAAAGGGCAGAGAATCCAAGGAGATGGGGAGAAATCTCACTCTTTCTAGAGGCTCCCTGAAAGAGATTGATCTGGTTTTGCGCAATAGCAACCTTCAAGTACAGAACACATAAGTGTTTACAGGGAACATCGACACACATTATCTTTAATTTATGAAAACTGTTTATGACCTGCTTTAATGAGTGCTTTTCAAGGACAGAATATTCAGAAGATGGTTGAAATAAAAATATAAAGTGGTCAACCTCTATCCCTACAGCATTATATATTGGCCCAAAGGCTTTTTTCAGCTTGTCACAAAGGTTATTCCAGGTCTTTGTCCCAGGGTCATGTGACTTAACCCCTTACCTATCCCAATCTGTCATGCTATTGTATTTTTATCAACTCCAAGGAATTCCCTCTCTCCCTTTCTATCTCTTTTAGACAGTACTCCCTCTTTTACTTTTGGTCAGTTTCATGTCCCTTTCTTCTGAATATAGGTTCTGGGACAAAGGATACTGGTCAGATTTTTCTCTACACAGTGAAAAACATCTGCTTGTTACAAAAAAAAAAATAGGCATGCAAAGTATTGATTTAAGAAATGTTCAGCTATTAAATGGATGACTTGAATGAATTCAACGTAGGTTGTTTGGTTATTTAACATTTGTTAATGTCCTGTACAGCTTACAAGAAATTGAGGGTACATTGCAGCAGAACTGGGTTGCCCATCTCAACTATCTTTAAGTTCAGGCACAAAACCATATAAATTTGCCAGAACAAAGTAGCATACTTACTGTAGCGGAACGAGGAGGGTGGGTGGAAGCATAGAAGAAAACATTAAGTCTTTCAAAGCCTGGAAGAATTCCAGAATGATTACATCAAAGCAAATACTGTCAGATGTGTGTGAGGGTTAGGAGGTGGTCTCTGTGCTGACCAGAGGGTTCTGATCATTCCAGGAAACAGTATATAGAAAGCTCTTCATGTGGAAAGGTTGTTGCTCATGTAGATAAATGAAAGTAAGTAATGGTGTTCAAAACATTTGCCACAAAGTATCCTCATCAAAGGCCAGTCACAATCAGCTAAGCCTAAAATCAATGGAAAAACAAAGACAAAATGTGACAGCATAGCTATGGCTTGTGAGCAAGATTCAGTTTGCCCAGAATATCATGATATAAAGTAGAAAGTGTTTGGTACAAAGTAGAAATTATTTCATGAAATTGTTTTATTATTTATGTATTTATTGCTCTCTCTCTCTCTCTCTCTCTCTCTGTGTGTGTGTGTGTGTGTGTGTGTGTGTGTGTGTATTCTTATACCTCAGTACACATGAAGGTCAGATAAAATTTGCATAAGTCAATTCTCTCTTTCCATAATACAGGTTCTCGGTATCAGGATCATGGCAACAGACTTAGCAGTAGCCACCCTTATACAGATCCATCTTACTGGTTCCTGAACTTTTTTCATTACAGAAAAAAGAATGTCATAAATCAAAGCATATGTTCAGAGACCCTGGTGGAAACATCAGGCAGGCCCAGTTACAGCACAACAAATTCTTGTCTTGAGTTTCACTTGCTCTCTGATGGTTTTCTTACTTTTGGGTTGGTGGAAACTTGTGGTCTGTCAAATTAATACATCTCAACATTCAAAAAGTTTTAGCTGATAGTAACTAGGATTCTGGGTCAGATACAGAAACAGGAAGCAAAGGATAGCTATTAAAGAAACTAAAGGTATTCCAAGATAAATTAATCCCAAACTGCAACATCTCAGTTCTCCACAAAATCAATGTCTAGCCAGTTAGTCTCCTTTATAGAATATTGAAAGCTGTTGCAGCTCCTTTCTCTGAGAACTTTAGGTAACACTGCCACATCTCTACCATCTAAAGAGAATTCATGTATTTATTTCCATGTTACAATCTGCCAGGAATTTTTTTTTACAAAAGTTTCTATTCTCTTTTTTCTCCCTTCATTTCAGCTGAAATGGTGACCATAATAATTATCAGAAGTGAGGACTTAAACCTCAGAAGAAGGTTATTAACCACAAGGGAAAGATTCTTAGTTCTACCTCTGACGTTACTCAGATCTTGGCCACATCCTTGTGTCTTCCCTGCATCCCAGTCTCCTGAGCTTGCTGTAAAAGAGATGCAAGAACACACATTCCTCAGCTCCTGTCCAGACTCTTATATTCTAGGAATTAAAGAAGAAAATCTTAGATGCTCCTGGAAAATGTGAACATATGGTATGATGCCTGGTCTGCCGAGTTAGGAGTTGTCTCCTTAGTTACCAGGCGGGGGTGATCATGTTACCCAGGACGGCACAGATGTCTCCGGTATTCATTAGTAAACTACTAAGATAACAACATCCTTAAAGCTTTTCAAAATATTATACTCTAGTCCACCTTGAATCCTTTTCACTTCGGTTTTCAGATAGGTTAGGATAAAACTGAGGGCAAGGGAAGAAAACGAACATTAACATTTGTAGTAGGAGTTCGCTTGTTCATTCCAGGCTGCCCAGACCACGAAATAATCACTCAGAAACTATATATATTTGCAATACTGTTTGACCAATAGCTTAAGCGTATTTCTGGTTCACTCTTATATCTTAAATTAACCCATTTCTATCAATCTGTGTATTGCCATGTGGCTGTGGTTTACCGGCAAGTTTCCAGTGCTTCTGTCCCTGGCAGCGGCTACATGGCTTCTCCTTTACTCTGCCTTCTTTTTCCCAGCATTCAGCTTAGTCTTCCTGTCCAGCTCCACTCTGTTAAGCCACTGGCCAAAAAAGCTTTACTCATTAGCCAATAAAAGCAACACATATACAGAAGAATTTCTCACACCAAATATTTTTTAAAGGAATATAGCTACATGAGTTGTTTTCTCCCAAACATCCAATCAAGGTGAATTCAGATAGAAAAACATTAGTGTTACTCACTAGGTGTCTAGGTCCCAGTCAGATGCTGGGGAGGCACAGGTTGATAAAGCGTGAATTCTATTCTTCAGGATCTTATGGTCTGCTAATGAAGGCATGCCAGTTGATTAGCATCTAAGTAGGAAAAGGAAGGTAGGCATGCCCTGGTGATTCTCAGTAGCCCTTAGCTTTGTTTCCTGGGCATCTCTAAGACTGGGGCTATACAATAGTTAAGATGAGACAGAAATATTAGTTGTGCAGAAATATTCCACAAATGTGTGATAAAGGAAAAACTTTAATCAATGGCTACAGAGTCAATTTTGCAAGTTTTCTAAAGCATAAGAACTATGTGAACAGATTACCAAGGTCTTAAAGTATTTACTTAAAGATGAGGTAGCCTCTACAGTAAGTTTTATTACTCTTTTAGTAATTTTCAAGACATTATCTAAAGTGGCTATATGACTTCAGAACCAGTACAAAATGAATATGCAGTATCCCTTTTTCTCAAGTGCAAAATCATCAGTGAACATCTCCATACTACAAACATCAGGAAAAAAATCGCTGGAAACACCGAGTTTGTGTTCATGTATAATGGCAGACAAGATGTTGTAGATTTAGAGAAGTCTCTGTTGCTTTGTTTTTCTGACTATCAATTACGGTATTTCCAAGGTAGATTCACAGAAGTGGCTAGCTAGCTCTGTGAGAAGTGTGACTGTTTATTGTTTCCCCTATTATCTGACTTTGAACTGTTCCCTCCATCCACCCAGACCCTTTTTGAATCACACAATTATATCAGGCCTATAGGACATAAAAGAATAATTCAAATTAGGATGTGACACCTAGTACAATCATAGCCAGCTAAAACATGAGATATGTTCATTGTTCAGTGACAGAGGCCAGGCAACAGAACCCATCCTACAGAGAGTTACACACAAGTGTTCCATAAGTGGTGAGAAGTGGAGTTTCATGTTAATTAAATGATGCATGGGGTATATATAGCAGCAAAGTTGGATCTGGGTCAAATTCCTTACATAGCATTTGTCAACTAAAATTTGATCTTCTGAAATAACTCTTGAATCACTGCTATAGAGATGATGAACCTGATCAGGCAAATGCAGACAGAAGTATATGCAGTGCCAGTGTACCAGTGAAAGCAAAGCCAGGCAATGAACCCAACAACTGAATCACAGGTCACCATATCCATGTGGATGGACAATGAGTCTGGATGGATGGTTCTTCCTCCAGTGAGACTAGTGCGAAGAAAGAGCAATACCATCCTTGATTCCAATTCTAATGGAAATCTTAAAATTCTAAGTTGGATTATGCTCCAAAATATGTGTTAAATATATTTCATAAGCTCTAGATGTTTTATTTGTAAGCATCCTGGGGCTCCCGAAACAAAACTGCATTCATTCATCAGTTGCCTAACTAATCTGCCTATGCAGATGTTTTGTATCATTACAAATTCTAGACACTGAAATCTTGACATCCCTACCCAACTTCATGGTCACAACATCTTGAGAGAGAGCTCAAGTCATGTAGGGCACACCTCCAACACCAGGTAAGTGCTTTTATGAAAGGGCTTGAAGAAAACTACTTGTCCCTTCTGTCATGTGAGGCACATGAGAGAAGCCAAGTATAAATTAATCATTTGATCACCCAAGACCGGATCTGCTAACTCCTTGTTTGGAATTTCATAACCTTCATATCTGAGAATTATCAGTGTGCTGTTTTCATTTGGTTATAGCATCAAGAGTTGACTGGAAAGACACCATAGACTAGGCTGCTAAAATAACACAAATTTGTTCCTTATGGTTCTGGAGGCTATGAAGTCAAAATTCAAGTTGCTGGCCAGGTTTACTTCTCCTGAGAGTGCTCTCTCTGACTCTTTAGAAGTTGGTTTTCCCTGCATTAAGGAGAGAGAGTGAGTGTAGTCAGTCTCATCTTTCAGTCTCATCATAGTCCATCACCCTCTCGTGGCTTCATCTAATTAATTCCAAAGGCCACCCCTTTCCCCACTGCCAACCAACACCATCCCATTGGGAGTCAGAGTTTCTACATATGAATTATAGAAGGACACAAATAGTCAGTTCATAACTTCTCTCCATTCATGCTGCTCAGAGTTGTGCTCCCCGAGCTGTTATCTGCTTTACACTTCCTAGTTGCATGTAGGTAGTTAAGATCTAGTTGCTATATGCTATGCTAAGAAAATGTCACGCCAGCACAGCAACTGTAGTTCTTCTGAGCGAGGGACATCGGGATTAACACACAGCACAACTTCAGGTTCTGCAGACAAGCCTTTATTCCACTTTCTCACACAGTATATATAGCCCTCAGCAGTGGAGGCCAAGCCAGGAAAAGCAGGAAGCTCTCACTGCAACTCACATGGCTTAGGGGTAAACATCCTTAGAAAACAACAGATTGTTCCTGTTTTTGTTCCTGTTTTCAACCAACCACAAGAGTGCAAAACAGATCAAGTGGGGGTGTGAAGGCCTCTTCTCAAGAGACCCAACAAGAAAAGCCTCAGGATATAAATGAGACCAGCAAGGATTAGAGCTAGAGATCTGGCAGGATGCACCTTGGAGCACAGGTTGCTGTAGATTTGAAAGAAACAGATGCAGAAAATGCATGGAGGTTGAGGTTGTAGCAGTTGGACTCAGGACAAACAACTACATGTATGTAGTTATGTAACTATTAACTGTTAAAGTTTCAAAACAATGGAACCAGTGAATCACAAAGATCTGAATACTGTCTTCCTTTTCTCTGGTTCTCTGTTCTCTCAAGATGTATTTTTTTTTTATTTCTGGTAATTGCAGCCAAATGTTGTATGAATTTCCCTTAGAAACATGCCTCAAATATTTACAGATGATAGAATCAAAGGCTTCAAGGTAATTACAAGACCTATATAGTTTATCCTTTTAAAAGGGTATTCTAATAATCAGTACATCTGCTGAGCTTTAATAATTTTCCAATAGCTGTCAGCCCAGGAGGCATTATTAAAACCACATCACAGTGGGCTCTTCTTTGTGATCACTCTACACCTCAGTAAGAATGCCTTTAATCCAATTAGTCTGTGCCATTTAATTTGCTCAATGCAAATTACTGACATTTAATTGAATTCAATTAGACACAAATCAATAGAAATCAATTCCAAGTGATTAGCCTTAACATTCATCAATAGAATTAAATTTAAAAGGGCCAGGAGAAGTCTTACCTGAGTTCTTGACATGTTTTTAAATTCTACTTTCAATTGTTATATAATATGATGTCAATATAATGCTTTTGGGAAGCATTTTGGAGGTTATGTGTTGATCCAAAAGAGGCCACTACAGCTATTGGAACTGAAGAGTGATTATAAAAAGATGTTTACATTTTTTTGTAGATGGTTTAATTTCCAAACAACTAGCTAAAGTAGTTTGGAGCAAAATTTATCTTCTACTATGAGGCCAACACTGTGTTAATACTGAGTGACTTTGCTATTGTACTCTTGCTTGCTAGGGTGTAGATGACCACTTGGCATAACCACTTCCATCTGTTTGCTGTATGGGAACTGTTTGAAGCCAATCTCTTTTTTTGGATCTGCTTTGCTGTCCAGCCATCTATCCTTAAGAGCAAAGCCAGGTGAATCTCTCTACAGGACAGTCATGATATTTCATTTTATAGGTAATTTACTGTAAGGCAAGTTGAGCTTTGCATAGTGTTATATATTATGTTTATTATGAGGTAGATGCTTCTACCTCTCCTATACACAGTTAGCAAAAGTGAAGTACAAAGAGGCCATAATAGTCAAGGTTCTCTAGAGAAATAGTTCAACATTCATTCTCAGCACATGGTGGTCTACTCAGCACAATGTGTAAAGTTAACTGGCACGGGATTAAGCAAGTTAGCTAAACTTGCAAAGCAAATGGATGTCAGAACTGAAGTTTGCCTGCAGGTTCTTTAATCCCCAGACCTTCTTTACTTGTTCTGTGTATGATTATGCTAAGGCTTGGTGCTGAAGTCTGGTTTCACATTATTACTGAGGCTGGAATCCTGACACCTCAGAAAAGGCACCTCAATCACCTGGTGCACTGTTTCACACAATCCCCTTGCATTCTTCACCTCTATTCTTATGTTCCAGCTATTAAGCCTCTCTAAAGTTGCTCAGATCTTCTAGACTCTCTCTAGATCTTGAAGTGACATTTGTTTAAAACCCAAGTGGGGGCTACTCAGGAAATCATGACATAGACAATTCAAAAAAGATAACAAGTTCTTCTGAGTAAACTGGGAGCATGGGGACCTTAGGGGAGGGTTGAAGGGGATGGAAGAGACAGGGAGGGGAACAGAGAAAAATGTAGAGCTCAATAAAAATCAATGAAATAAAAGTTTAAAAAGATAACTGAAAAGAGATCTGTGGAGAGGCTATTTACAAACTTATGGCTAGATTATGGAAAACCACAAGAACCAATGGGTAATGCTACAGAAAGAAAATAGAGTAGCTCATTATCCTTCACTGATTCCAAATGGGATAGGAATCCAAACCACCTCTCCAATAAATAGATACAACATTAAGGAGAGTAATTTGCCCCTCTTAGGTAGAGATTATGCTACTCGTCAGCATAGAGGAGATATAGAAGATAGATTTCTCATCACTTTTCTGCTCTCCCAGGTATTTAGACCACAGCCCTCAAGGGTAAGTTGTGTCAGAAAGGTATAGTTGGAAAAAAAAGGGAATGGGAAGACTATCATATAAAATAATCCAGTTGGAAGAAGAAAACTGAAAGCCTTCCCCTACCTGGGGTTTATATAACAAATGGCATATCATCAGTATTTATTCACATTATTAATAATTCAAGGGATCATATCTCTGAGAACAAGCTACAGAGGTTGGCTCTCCAGGAACAAACATGGCTGTGATATTCCTAGGAGTCATCTTTTCTGGGATTATCAATTGACATAATAGCATTATTCTTGCTAAACTTTCAAATCCTCATATTTTCTAAGATATGTGATGCTTTCAACATTGTCTATGGTGCACACATTATAACGACCTTATATGTGGTAGTAAACTGTTCTACTGCAGTGGCTTTTTTAAAACATTCTACTTTACTAAATAGAAACCAATTTTATATCCTTGTTTTTCTAAAGTATATTAAAATGTTTTTTACTTCATTATTTTTCTCATTCTCTCCTCCTCTTGAACACATGGGGAATGTAAATGATTCTTTTGCCTTGTGATTGAGCATGATATTGGGTAATCAAGAAGAGGCCATGCACTCACAAATGAATGCCTATGAAGAGAAATGAAGAGAGACAAATAAAACATGTGTCTGTAGGTATTTGTGGTAAAATAATATTAGTAGATGTATCAGTTCTGCTTAGGAATCCAGATGATAAGAGTTCACTATGCTATCCAGAAGATGATCAGAGTTCTCCATATTACAATTATTTGGAAACCCTTCCTCCACACCAAAGAGGCTTCTGGCAATAACATTGCAGATTCAGCTCTGGTCTTTCATAACACCCATTTGTTCTAGTTTGTTTCTCTGTTGCTGTGAAAAATATGGACCAAAGGAAACCTGGAAGTGGGGAAGAGTTTAGCTCATCTTATACCTTATAGTAACACATTCATGGGAACCAAGGCTGAAGTTGAGACACAGATCATGAAGAAATACTGCTTATTGGCTTGCTTCTCCTGGAAAATTCAGTTGCCGTTCCTATATGCCCCAGACTCATCTGCCTAGAGACAGCATTATATAAAGTTGTCTGGGCCTCTCTATTCAATTAGTAATTAAGAAAAATGACTCAAAAATCATGTCCACAGTACAATCAATGGAAACAGTTCCTCAATTAAGTTTCCGTTTACCTTGGCTACTCTAAATTTTATAAAAAATTGAAAAACGCCAACCAGAACAGCATTATTCAAGTTACAAATCACTACATTGCAGGATCACAGTGTTCATTGGACAGGATCATGAAGATAGTCTTGTTCTATTTGCTTTTGTTACTACAGAATACTCAAGACTTGGTCATTTGTAAAGAACAGGGGGCTGTTTTGTCACATAGTTCTGGAGGTTGTGAAGTTCTATGTCATGGTGCTGACATTCCTTGGCTTCTTGGGAGGACATCATGCTTTGGATAATATAAGAACATGGCAGAAGAGCAACAGGGCAGACACAGAAGAATCAAATCAGAACAGATAGCCTCACTTTCTGACAGTCCCCTCCTGGGTTAAGCAGCGATTCACTTCCATCAGAGTGAAGGTCCATACTGGAGAGATGGTGTCAATCCATTCATGAATACAGGTTCTCCATGTTCCAAATATAGCTCCCTAGGCTCCAACACAGCACTGTGGCAAATGTGAATTCTGCATGATGTATTCAACTGCAGCAGTAACTCTGGGGACAGATTGTCCTCAGACTTTTGAATTTGAATAACTTATGAATGTTGCAGTAAACACAGATTCCTCAGTCCCATCTAAAAAAACATATTTCAATTTACTTCCTATGGGACTCAGAGAGTCCAGATTTTGTGAACTCTACTAAATATGTCAGTAGTATTGGATGGGCATCAGACAGTTCAACGAAGTTAGGAATAAGCCATTATCCTGCCCACTGTGATACTCTGTATACCACTTTTGTTAAAAGTCAGCAACTCAACTTTTCAGGGACTGGAAGTTCATTGGCCTTTGATGTCTTGTGTTTTCCGGTATTGACTTGAGCAAACTCCAGAATTTCACAAGGAGTATGTTTAGTTAAATAAATGTTGAGGTCTGAGCTGTCCCTGTTGCCCTGATGAATGTGAGAGAAATATAGTTTCTTCTCTAAAACCAGGAATACGCTTGACAGAGCAATGATTGACCCGGGGCCAGGTCTTGGGAGAACTACAGCTTCAGAACCTGAGAACCCAATTCTTTCCACCACAGTGTGGCTAAGATTATCAGTCTGAAGGTTGCTGTGTGATCGGTCTGTAATGTTCTTGAGATAAACGCTGTTCCCCTTGAGGAACATTATTAGATGAGCTTCCTACTGAATTTGTCCCATTGATGATCGTTTCTGTTGACTTCATCTCTTTTCTCTACTGGAAACAGTACATAAATTGCTGTACATTTTTTATTAAGATTTTCTTTGAGAAAGAATACGGAAAGGTATAGGAAGGGTTCAGAGAAGAGAGGGAAGGAAAAGTGTAATTATATTATCTCAAAAGTAAAAGAATTAATTTTAGAAAAAGAAAATAAGAAAGAAAACTAGCACTCTCATACATTCTGCTTCCTGACCGCAAATGCAGTGTGACCATCGGCCTCTTGTGGTCAAGCCCCCCCTGCCATGATGGGCTGTGTCCTTAAATGAGAACAAAACACACTTCCTTCCTTGAGTAGTGTTTGTCAGGAATGTTGCTGTAATAGCAAAAGAGACTAAAAAAAATTAATGAGCTGAGACAAATCTTAATACCATGTATACATATTACAAAGCATTGTGTTTTATAAAAGAATTGTGTACAGTCTTTGGCAATTTAAAATATCTAGGACTGTGGGGGTTATTCAGAAGTAGTACATGCTGGTGCATGTGATACTCCATGGGAAATTCCCCAGAACCATCCAGAGAAGGTAGAATAAAACATTAGACTAAGTAAGAACTGGACATGCGAGCAAAAGAACCATGGAGGGATACATACACCCCCGAAATACCATTAGTGTAAGGGTTGGAGAAGGCACTATGGGTGCTTCCGCAAAGTATGTTGCTTTCCTGTTAGGGATGTTGTGTCTCTGAAAAATCTTCCTTGTTAAGTCTTTCCTCCATCCCAGTGATTGAGAACGCAACAATACAATAAGGGCTGCCCACACAAGGCAGAGTGGACTGAAATCCCTTTTTCTGTAGCATTCATTTATTGTCCTAATTTAGCTTTCTAGAGCTATATATCCTCTACACAATTCTCAGATATTGTTCAACTGCTGTCATTTCTAACTATTTAAGGAAATGTCTACTGAGTTGGCACCACTCCTTGTAGGCTATTGCCACATTCCTTCCCACAAACATCATTACCCTCAGATTTATACTTAGCAAGACCCCAAAACTGATCTCCAAACCCAAGGTAGAATATAAACAAAAGAAGATAATGAGTTCCTTGCTTGAGATCCTGCTCACATGGATCAGATTACCTCCACCCATCTGCCACGCAATTTTAATTTGGAATAGAGAAAGCAGTGGAATATTAATCATTTCCTAATATTGACAGGTCTTCCATAGGGAAGGAGAGAAAAATCTTTAACTGAAAGTTATATAATATGAATCCAAGTCATATTTCGATACCTACACTGTCAGAAGCCACACCACGTATGTGGGCCTTACTCTGTCAGACACATTGCATGCACACATAGCTCATCCTCACGTAGGAATTAAAATGTGTACCTTGGGCTATTGGCAAAGCAAAATATTCTGCATGGCTGGGTGTCATGACACATGGTTGTTATTACAACATTCAGGAAGTTGGGGCAAGAGAATTGCTTCCATAAGTTCATGGCCAGCTTAAAGCTACATAGTGAAAACCTGTCTCAAAATGTATTTTGTGCACGCTAAGTGATTATTTTTGTGCAGCTACAGTTTAAAAACACAAGAGAATACTTTTAGAGAATAATTGTTAAACTTCTATAATAAGATGTGTGTGGTTCAGTTTATTTTTTAATATGCTTAACATCTGGGAAAAGGGGATGGTCAACTGAGGAACTGACTCCATCTCATTGATCTGTAAGCAAGTCTGTGCAGAATTTTCTTGATTGGTGATGGAGTTATGAGGTTAGCTCACTGCGGGTGGTGTCACTACTGAGTTGTATAAAATGGCAATCTGGAAAAGCCATGGGGACCAAACTAGTCAGTGGTATTCCTCTATGGCCTCCACTTGTGCCTCCAGTTTCTGGTCATGAGTTCCTGCTGTGACTTCCCTCAGTGGTGGACTGCAACTGTAAGGGAAAATAAAATATTTGCTCCTCAGGTTGATTTTGGTCATGGTCTTTATCACAGCAATAGAAACCAAACTAGGACAAAGACGAAGCATTCTTCATACAGAGTCAATAATAGATATGTTTAGACAACTCACACTGCTTCAGACAGATGCAATTAGTCATTGTTTTGTATTCCTGAACCTTTCCACATGTATTTTAAAGTTGTCTTCACACTGACTTTTCCTTCCATTATATGATGTAGGTAAAAACAGACAATAGCAAGGTAGTGTAGAAATGAGCTTTTCTTTCAAACCTGATACAAAATTGAGCATTTAATGGGGTAATAAATATATTTTAAATGTATTAGAATCAAAATTTTGATGTCACTTGGGGTTCCTGGTTGAGATAACTAGCTTAATATGTCTAATATTTTGTATTAGAAGGAAAAAGAAGGGGGGAGCTGAGCAAGTGAGGGAAGCGAGGCATCTCAAAGATTATCTGAATTGATAGGAATAAATAAAAAAAGATAATAACAGCAGTTGCAAAAAAATCTGCAGGGTCCATGTCGGTGGGAGACATATCAACAGCTCATGAATGCACATCTGGCCTCCTGTTTGCTGTTATTTAAAATAATATAGGAGGGCAATTTATGGGAGTAGGCAACATGCCCAGCAACATATACAGATACTACAGAATGTGCTTGCTCCTATTGCTATAAATATAGTTAATATAGTTGGAGAACATATATATATATATATATATCTCATAGAAGTAGTGAAGGAGATATAATTAACAAGATACGTGTGACTGTGCATTGGAACTGAAATTTTGAAGTTTGGATACCATGTGCTGTGAGCAAAAGCCTATGGTCATGCTTGGTAAAAGTGACAGTAGCAAACCTAGAATACGAAAAGAATGAAGAGAAACATAAATACTACAAACATATTGCTTGCTGTCTCTTCTTAATATTCTGCTGTGTATTGGGGGTACTTATTGTATGAATCTGAGATGTTCCTCACAGGCTCAGATATTAACGGCTTGGTTCCAGCTGGGTGTGCTATTATGGATAAACGCTGAAAGCTTTAGCAGTTGAGTCCTAACTGAAGAAAGTAGATTGTGGATATGCTATTGAAGGATACTTGGCCAATGTATTCTCTCTCTCCCTTCCCCACCTCTTTCTCTCTCCCTCTTTCTTTCTGTCTTTCTCTCTCCTCCATCTCTCCTTTTCTCCTGCCTCTTGCTCTCCCTTCCTTTCTCTCTTTGTTCCCCCTTCTGTCTTTCCCTCAGCCACAGTGAGATGAACATCCCTTTCCTTTTTTACCCTTCCGTCACGTTTCTTTGCCTCACCAGCAGTCCACAATAATGGGCCCAACTGACTGTGGAAAACAAGCCT
This sequence comes from Ondatra zibethicus, assembly GCA_004026605.1. NCBI lineage: Eukaryota > Metazoa > Chordata > Mammalia > Rodentia > Cricetidae > Ondatra > Ondatra zibethicus. Next base: position 62,694 of record PVIU01004335.1, on the reverse strand, counting down.
TTCTGCTTGTCCACTGTTTTTCTTTGGTATGTCATTTGTCACAGTGACAATGTTGTACAAAGATGCACATTTACCCTCTACCATCACCAGACACTCAAGCTACTGGGCAAGTTCCCTCCTCACTGTGGACCTCAGTTTCTGCATCTGTCATACATTAACATTTTCTTGATATTTGACGTGATTTTTGAAACAGTATACATTGTTCAGCTCAGTGATTGGCACAGGACTAATATTAAAAGTTTTCTATTTTCTGAAACATAAATTAATCACATTTTGAGTTGTACAAAGCAAACCATGTTTTCTTCTCATCTCTGTAAAGCTTCAATTTACAGAGAGTTTGAGCGTTCACTGGGACTTCTGCATGTAGCTTATGCCTCAAACCCTTTCCATCAGAGCTGAGAGTTAGCTTTTCCATTTAGAAAACAAATAGCTGTTTACAAGAGAAAAGAAATGACATCCCATGACTCATAGCTAACAAATCACCAGGCCAAGAATTCTTGTTTGATATTCCATTTCCCCACTAGAAATAGCATACATGAATTGCTCCTGTGTTCTATGGCAAAATATTTGCAGATTCCAGTGTTTAGTTTCTGTACATACCAATGTGTCTCTCCTTGGATTTCTTCTGAAATATTGCAATCAGACAACAGAAAAGCATACATTTAGTAGATTACTTATCTTATAGAAAAATGTCTTGAGCAAAGTTTATAAGTTAGATAGGCTTGCTATTCTCATGAAACGTATGTATGTCATAGAGGAAACAACAAAATATAAAAGGAAGCATATATGTAAAAATTAGAACTTGAAAAATCAGACAGTCATTGAAAGAATGAGGGAAACACAGAGACAGTTTTCACTGTGCTGTCTGTAACACAGAAGGAATCCCTTCCCATATTCAAGAGAAGAAAAGAAACCTAGTGAGTTAAGATTATCCAGAAAACGTGGGAGAATCTTGAGAGTCATGTTCAGAACTGTAGATAGATGTGAGGCTTTCCAAGTGGGAGAGTTTATATTTTGTTGAAGCACTAAAAAGTTTTGCTTATACCCTCCCTCCTTCCCCCATATCTCTCCCTCCCTGTCTATCCCCTTCCCTCTATATCCGTCTGTCCGTCTGTCTGCCTGCCATCCATCCATCCATCCATCCATCCATCCATCCATCCATCCATCCATCCATCCATCAATCTACCAACACACCCACACATCCATCCATCCATCCACACATCCATCCATCCCTCCACATACCTATCTATTTGATGTCCCTGGTGGCAGCACAGCCTTCAAGATACCCTCATGGCTATTGGTTGTGACCTAGACCCTGGGAATCTAAGAGGCCTTCGGTGGCAACATGGGACATAGACATCAATACAGCCCCTTGGCTGTGATAGGGCCATGGACCCAGAGATGGTCCTAGGCAGCAACTTGGACACAGATGTCTCCATTGTCTGAGGTGGCAGTGCAGGACACCAGAACGGGCATGACCACTGTGGCAGCATTACCCTTGGACACCAACAGGGTCAGAAGTTGTGGACCAGACCCCAAGTATTTGTGGCTTCTGGTAGCAACATTGGCCAGGGACATTAACACAGACCACCCTGTGACAGGACCCACATATGGTTCTCAGGAGCAGCACGAGCCAGGATGTCACCATGGCCCTAGATGACTGTGCAGGCCTCCCAGATTGGCATGCCCCAGTGGCAGTGTAAACCCTCAAACACCAGGTGGCAGCCCAAACCACAGACCCCTCCACATCTTCCAGTGGCAACAGGAGCCTCAGACATCAACACAAGCTCCTGTGGCTGCACCAGAGCTTCTGATGATGATGTGGCCCTGGGTCATAGCCCAGGCCCAGACATCTCCCTGGACTTGAATGGCCATCTGGCTATTCTCATAAGCCCATTTCTCACTGCGCTCGCTTCTCCAGATCCACCTTCCTCCCCAGTCCATGAACCATTCTGCCTCTCTCTCTGTGCCACCTCCCCACCCTCTACGCTCTCACCACAGTGGTACCCGGTCGCCCAGCACTAGAGCTCTTGATTGGGTCATAGGTGGCACTTGGTTGAGAACTACCTGCCACAATCACTAGGAATGGAACAGAGCTATTACCTTTCCTCTTTCCCATGCCCAGGCCTAGAAATCTTGAACAGCACTTGGTATGATGGTACCCTGTCTCCTGGTTATTTTGCCTTCTCACCACCAAAAAGTATGGTAGGATGCCTTCAGTGTCTTCTGCCAATTCAGGCCTGAATGGGGACAAGGAGCCGGGGCTTGATTGTGACTTGTGTTTATTCTTATGTGTACGCCTTTGTGTGCATTATGTACATGCCTGTCTGTCTGAGTATGGAGGCCAGCAGTCCACATTGGATATCTTCCTCAATCGCTCTTCAACTTAATTTCTCTCGCTGAACATGAAGTGCAGCGAGTTGTCTAGGCAGACTGGTGAGAAAACTCCAGTAATCCCCCCCACCCCATCTCAGCCTCTTCAGCATTGGAGACACAGGTCTTAACATCCATGTCTGTTGTTTTTAAATTTACATGGCTAAGCATCCAAACACAAATCAAACAATTTATTGACTGAGCCATCTCTCTAGTTATCCCATCAGGAAATTATAAGTGGATAAGAGGCAAGTTACACATCTTGTTTATTAAAGAAAATTGTCCTTTACATGTTAATAAATTGCAGGTGTTGGCACTGGGAGAGGAAGGCATTAGACCAATGATACTAAGCATATGAAAATGGTAATTTCAACTAAAGCAAAAGTAATGGAGTGGATGCCAACATATGATGCCATCATGGACGCATTGAGCAGATTCTTAGTTCCTACTTAAGAAATTGACAGAAAATTGAGTCATTTAGTATGATTGGTAAAGTCATAGGCCTAGGGTAAGTAACAGGGATGATAGACAGTTTAAGAAAATGTTTTAGTTACAATGGATAAGTGAAATTAAAGTGAGATTTGAGTTAGTTGAATAAAACCTAGGAAAGTAGGAGTTGTCTAGAAATAACCCTTTTATAAATTGTGCCTTATTACCAAGAAGATCCCAGCAATTAAACAGTGATCATTGTACAGAAAGAGAACAGCTATCTGAAGTCACAAGGAGGATGAACTTGAGACTCGAGCCTTAGCTGACTCTATGGCTATGGATAAAATTTTACAGCTGCTTTCTTTGTTTCCAGTTAGCACTGGAGCACTGGATGAGACTGAGCACATGGACTCAGACGTCCCAATGTTTGTAGATACAGCAAAGTAAGATGGGTGGACCACTCCCTGTGGCTGTTGTCTTTGAGGCCTGGTTTGTAGATACAGCAAGTAAGATGGGTGGACCACTCCCTGTGGCTGTTGTCTTTGAGGCACGGTTTGTAGATACAGCAAAGTAAGATGGGTGGACCACTCCCTGTGGCTGTTGTCTTTGAGGCACGGTTTGTAGATACAGCAAAGTAAGATGGGTGGACCACTCCCTGTGGCTGTTGTCTTTGAGGAAAGTATCTGCCATGCTGAAATGGAGAGCTAAGGGATGCTGCAGATTGGAGCAGAGGACACATGCCATGTACTATCTCCTGAATGGCTGTGACAAGGAACCCAGGAAAGACAATAGTAAACAGGCACTGGAATTCACAGAGTAATTTCAGGCATGATTACCTGACACAGCTCTACACCTTTCTCGAATGAGAGTCCTACTTGAGTACGGGCATAAGAATGTCTATTCTCGGGTCATCAGTGCCACGTGAGACAAGGACACATGGACCAAGGAAGGATTTGTTAGCAAGATGGATTGTTCAAACAACAGACGGGGGGTCATTCAGACAGAAGGAAATGAGAGATAGTAAAATATATTGGTGTCTCATCAGATCTCATATTTGCCTTTGCATTTCAAGACACAGACTCCATGGAGTTAGTAGAGATAAAACAAGAGGTTAAAAAAGATTGTGGAGTAGATGCTGACTCTGTGATAATAAGATCTATAAATGAATAAAAATTAAATTCAAATGTCTATCTGCATACATAGATATATTTGTATAAATATGCACTATATACCCATACACATTATGTGTTCATTTAATATTTTTGGCTAAGATTACAATTTTTTCTTCTCTAGTTTGTAATTTACTGTCTTAGATTTTTTTCCTTTATTTGTTTTTTTTCAGACATTGTACCTAATATTATGGATCTGAAAATTTGCTTTTTTCCTTCTCTTTTAAAAAAATATCCCTCTAAAAAAAAATATCCCTCTGTTTTACTAAATTACTTTTAAAAATTTCCTGTTTTTTGAACTATCATGACCATGTATCCTTAACAATATTTTTATTTAATTTTATTTTTTTGCATCCTAATCCCAATTTTCCCTCCCTCCTCTTCTTTTCCCCCATTAACAATGTTTTTAAATCAGGATTTTAGCATGGTTTTTAAACACTGAACTATTTGCGAAAACTAGATCTTCAATAATTCCCAGAATATGTATTTTCTGCATTAAAGGGCAGAGCAAATTAATGAAATAATTGATATAATGGGAGTAAGTAATTAACAGAAATATATATGCAAGACACTTGACATGATAGAGACACACTAGAAACCAAGGTAGTACAAATTACAGCAACTGTCCAATATATTTTACAATTCACAGGTAAAAGGGAAAAAAATTAAAGCACTAACATTTAGTAGAGAAACAGGCTCATTAAAATATGTAAGTCTCATATGTGTCTTTAAAAATAATGGAAACATCTTTTAAATTCAAAACATGCTTGTCTTTTAACCTACAGTCTTTCTCATAATAGCTGTACTTGACAAACATCCAGGCATCTCTCTCCCATTTTCCATTTCCACTCCCCCTTTTTCTCATTGAGAAAGGAGGAGAGCTAAGAAAAGATTGAAAATTATTTCTAGTTGTCTTTGAAGGGGAAAACCTCATCCCTGAGAAAATTATCATTATGATGCACAAACTGTCATTTGCACTCAAAGGGCCATGAATCAAGCTCTCTGGGTCTTTTGTGTTTATTTCAATTTGTCTTAGGTGTGCTGAGCCTCTGCTAATAGATGCTGTCAGTTACTGCTCTAAAGAATTTTATATGGCACACTGCCTTCCTCCGATCTGTCGCTGGCATACATAATGCTGCCTATTAAACTAATTAGTTGTACTCCTTTGGTATAATTAATAAGCAATAACCATACTGCTGTTTGAGGATGCTAAAAATTTAATGTCCTCTCTTAATCTGTCTCACTCCAATCCTGAGGACCATAATGGTTCCATGGAGTCATAAAGTAGCCAGGACCCTTTTTAACTTTATTGTTATTGCCATCTCCAGCCTTTTTCTGACTGTGGTATTAAGCCATTTCAGATAATTGAGATAGTTACAGTCTCTGGATAGGAAATAGCTATAACAGGGATGTGAATGCAAGGTGATTACATTTATTGTTTATGTCTTCACAAATAGAATAAAAGATTAATTATATGGAATTGTTCAGAGCTCAAACTTTTCTGGCTCTTAAAGGTAATTCAAAGTTTAGAAAGATCCTGTAATCGCATTTGGACATTCAATAGTCATTGGGTGGATATTCCAGTTACATATCCTCTAGTAGAATACAGCAGTCATATCCACACATTCAGCATGTGAACACTGATTATGTAGATTCCCTGTGCTGGCGCTTGGGGATATAGTTTCTATTTTCATGTAACCTTCAGGGAAAAGCATAGCTTCTGAAGCAGTATGAAAAACTGTCTAGTTTACCTGCTCCTGAATACCTGTGTCGCAAAACAGAAGCTTCGTCTATCTACCTTTCACTTAAGAGATATGCATTATTAAATGTTGGAAATACACGACCCCTATGTTAGCCACGTCCAGCTTTCCTCCGCTCAGCTTATTAAAAATGCTTTAGAACTTACCACTGTACTTTGGTTTTAGCTTACTGGGTTTTTCAGTTAAGCTCGCTATAGGAAGCTGCCTTCCTCCTTCTGCTCCTTCTTCTTACAAAATGAAAAGGAAAGTCTTGGATCCACTTGCTGTTGTTCCATGTTGAAACTCCAACCAGTGGTGGATTTTTTTGTGCCTACTCAGGTAGGTAAGTTTCATTAAAGAGGGACACAGAACTGTGCTAACTAACCTTGACTTAAATTCTACCCACAAATCTCAGCACTTACTTAATATTGTCTTCCCTGCGTTTACCTTTTCAGCCTTTCAGAAGTTATTACATTGGGTGAGTTCTCTGTTCCTCTTTCTTCCCCCATTTCAGCCTGATAGGTACTTTTCTCAAGCCATTTCTCAAATTTAGCAACCACTCATTCTCCTTGGCTGAATCTCCAAAGTCTGACAAACTCAACCCATGTGCTCAGTTTTCTCCACCATGAAACTGGAAACGAGAAGTTCTGAATTTTATCTGTGAACAGAGTGTCAGCTTAGACTCGGGTCACATGTCCATAATCTTCATAAGCATGGTCTGCAGATAGTGTCTCTGTTTCTGTAAAATGATCACTAGCTAACTACTTGCTGGGATTGTCTCAGGAACATAGCACGTTTCTCAGTAGTGGTTTCTCTTTACCATTTTTTATTTACCCATGAACTCTTCTATTAGTGTATATTGGGCTTTACTTGGACTTCTACACCATAATGAAAACTTCATTTGTCTTGGTGGGATCTTGTCAAGAGGAAGAAGAGTGTTAAAGTTAGACAGCCATATATTTTATTCGAGAGGGTTTTAATAAATATGTGTGTGTTTCTTTAAAGTTTCATACAATGTGCTTTGGTCATATTCACCCTCTCCCACAATTCTTCCAAGATCACATTTCATCCCTTTCCTCCCAACTTTGTGATCTTTGATACAAGATTCAATACAGACAATTTTGTTTCCCAAATATTCTCAGATGTCTGGCCTTTCAGCAGGCTGTGGTTTGCTTATCTGGGAAATATGTTAAGAGAAATCTGGTCCCTCCTCTTTCAAGAAGCTAATGATTGCCAATGGCTCCTTGGGACCTTGCGTTTGGCTTCTTTCTCCAGATTGGGATTTGTTCTGGTTAAAGCTTGCAGAGATTGTGTGTATATTGTCACATTGCTGCCAATTCATATGTGTGGATGCCAGAAGTGTCCAGACACTGTTTTCTTGCCAGTATTCCTCTGGCTCTTCCACTCTTTCTGGCCCCCTCTTCTGCAATGATCCCTGAACCTTGGGGTGAAGGGCATGCAGTATATGTGCTTTCTTTAGTCATGAATATTTTGCAGTGTCTTTTATTCTCTGTACCTTGACCAGTTGTGGGTCTTTGTGTTGCTCATCATCTATGGCAAAAAAGTTCCTTTGATAACAATGGAGAGATAACTTGATCTATAGGTGGATTAGTCTAGAGAAAGAGAAGTCATCACACAAACACACACATACACACAAAGGGCATTTATTAAAATGTCTTACAAGCTGTGATCCAGCTTGTCCAACAATGGCTGTTTCCCAATGGACAGTTCAAGAATCCAGTATTTGTTTAGTCCATGAGGCATCGGCTCAGCTTGTCTTCAGTATATGTCAGAATTCCAAAGAAGTAAGCTCTAATGCTAATGAAGGAATGGACTTGCCAGCAAGATCTAGAGCAAGCAAGCAAAAAGTGAAAGCTTCCTTCTTCCATATCCTTTATATAGGCTGCCACCAGAAAGTATGGCCCATTGTCAAAGATAAATTTCCCCACTTCAAAAGGTCTAGATTAAAAGGGGGACTTTTCACTTCAAATGATTTAATTGAGAAAAAAAGTCCCTCACAGGTATACTCAGCTGCTTGGGTTTTAGTTAATTCTAGATGTAGTCAAGTTGACAACCAAGAATAGGGTATAATGGTGAGTCACTAGGAGTTGGTTTAATATTGTATTATTTAACAGAAAAATATTAGTGATCTCTCCTAAGGTCTATGGCCTGTGTAATTAACTATTAAGGTGATTCAAACAAACAAACAAATAAACCCAAGGATCTTAACAAATGATGTGAAAAATTGTTCCATATTAGGCTAACCTCATCTGTACCCTGAGGAGTTGCCAAAGATATCACTAACATTGGAAAGATCTCCCTGAAAGTATTCATTTTAACTCGGCCTTACCAGTAAGAATGCACTATAAAGAACCTTTATTATAAAAGATCCAAAAATGTCCAACATCACATACAAAAGTAGAAAGAAATTTTGCTTTATAAAAGATAACTAATTAAAATCAAAGTTCACTAAGTCACCAATGATGTAAAACTCCCCTCTCAGAAGCCCAGCCTCCTCCCAAGGCTGGCTAGTTGATGTCCAGCTAAGAAAACATACAGGGGAAGGCCAGTAGCAACCATTGCTATTATGACTACACTGAGGTGTCTAATTCTTCCTGGAAGGAATTGGGAATGGCTTCTCAGAAAATAAAATAGAATACACAAAGCAGATAAAATATGTTCTACACTGTGCTTGTCAGCCTTGTGCTAAGAGCAGTTCATGTTTCCTCTTCCGTGAAAGGACTCTAATAGTGATAGTAATTATGTTACTCCTATTGCTACTTTACAGATAAGGTTGGTGAGGTTGAGAGTGAGTGTAAGTAACCAAGAGTCTTAAAGTGAGTCAGTGGTCTTGCAAAGTAAGACCCAGGGAGCTTGAGTAGGGAGTCACTACAATGGGATGCTAATGCTGTGTTATGCATGGCCAATCAATAACCACTGGTTTATATGATTGCTGTTAACTTTCAATTTAGCTGAAATTAGTTTTGACACTGAATTATGGCTTTCAGCTGATGGGGGGATTTCTGCCAGCAGAAATGGAATCCCTCCAGAGTTTGATGAAGTGTGCTCATGTTGGCTCACTTGACTTATGTGCTATAGAACATTGAGACTCAGTGTTGCGAGAATCACAAGCATCAGCGTTTCCTGGGAGCTTATTAGAACTGCAGAATTGCACAACCCACCCTCCCCTGGCATACTGAATTAGACTTTTTGCTCTAGTAATATCAGCAGGTGTTCTTATGTGCTTTTAATTTGAGAAGCACTGTTGTATTGAAAATGTGAGACGGTCCAGACTCTGCTTGCTGCTGGTGGTGGTAGTGGGGTGTGTGTGTGTGTGTGTGTGTGTGTGTGTGTGTGTGTGTGTGTGTGTTACTGTCACATAGGTTCAATTCAGCAGGCCTCATACCCTAAGTTAGCAAGTGGGGCTTCCAGCAGACTGAGAAATATAGATACCAAGATTTAGCTTAGTTTCACCAAAAGAAAAGTACTGAATTTAGGATAATACCACTTAAGCTGCTAGTATTAAGAAAAGAACTATAATTAATTATACTATGCAATTAGCATGTTCCACCCATATAAACTATGATGAGGATGCAGAGATACATTAGGGAACCATTCTGCTACTTTGGAGTTTGTGATTGTGTGACATTGCCTACTATTATAATTCTTGGCATGCTTATTCTTTCCAGAAATTCAAGATGGGTGTGATGGAAACAGGAAAAGGGGAGAACAGAGAGGCAGTTATGACCATTGGGGAGAGTTTTACAAAGATGCCATATTTTACTTTGATATTGAAGTATGAAAGAAGTTAGCAAAGATACCTGCGTGCCAATGAGATTTTAAGATCTGACACTAAATTGGTCTAGTTCCTCCTATCCTTCATCCGATCTTCCTCTTTCCATCCCTTTCTCCCTTTACTCTTCCTTCTTCTCTCCCTTCCTTTTTAAAAATCTTTTTTTTTCCTGCTTTCCACCATTGGAAGATTTTTTTCAAACCCTATTAATTTCAATTAAGATTAAAAGAAAATTCTAGTCTGTATAATTGTATCAAGATAAACATAAATGTGGGGTCCTTTTTGATTTTAAGTATTCACCAGTGAAAGTGACAAAATATGAACAATGCAATACATCTAAAATAATAAATTGTTTTATTTATAGAAATGGAGCAAATGGTGAATTTCAATACGAGACTTGTGCAAGGTAAATGCTAAGATGGAGACATTTGGAGTAGTTAGCATTTAAATGATAAAATAAGATTAAATGGGAGGGCAACTGAATGAGAAGGAAAGAGGCTGTCAGGCAAAGAGAATCGCAAACCCCAGTGCCTAACTTGGAGCTGCCTGAATCCAGATACATACACTCTCTGTAACTGTCAATGTCCACACTTCACTCATCTGAGTCACTGGAGGGAGAAAAGAAAATTGTGCTGCTTGTGGCAGTAACTATTCAATCTTGGAGCAGTTATCTCCCTATTTGTCTTCCAAGGCTAAATAAAGAAGCTGGGTTGGTAAAAGGCACATTCTTTATCACCAAAGGTCACAGCCCAAATCTTATATAAATTCTTATCTTAGCTTCAATGGTGCCAGAGATCAGCTGCAACCAGATTCCATTTCCCTTAGAAAAGTGCTAACTCCTATTATGGAAACAGAATCAGATCCATTATTTGAGGTAACTCAAGATGTCGGACTCTGTAACCATACGTGTATGAGTGGGACAGAGAGTGGAAGGTCAAAAGTGTTTTGTATCATTGTCTTCTTCTAGTTCAAAGAAAGGACACACACATAGCCTACACACACACACATACACACACACACACACAGGGAGAGAGAGAGAGAGAAATTAAAAAGAAAAGTACATTTCCATTCCAGATATGAAATTATTACAGGCATGCCAAAGCTACCTAGGGTTGTATGCGGGGACTGTTAAACATTAGATTATCCAACTGATAATTAGATGAATGCTTTCTGTATATGTGTGAAAGACCCGGACAAATCCAGACCCCTCTAGCAGAAAGAATAGAGCCAAAAATCTAGCAGGGAGGGAAGAACCAAAAATTTGGCTAGCCGGTTCAGTGACTCTATTCTAGGAACTAGCTGAACATAAAGTTAGATTATAATCTTGCGAATAATCTTCAGAGATGGGGAGTTACCCCCTTGTGATTAACACTGGTATTTTCAGAATTTTCCAATAATCACTGGTATTTTCAGAATTTTCCAATGACGCCCTCCCTACCCCCTTTGGGTTGTACGGTTTCTTCCCCTAAATACCCCCTCTCTCTGAACTCCTCCCCTGCGTGGGATATGAGTCTCAACCCCTGTCAATAAACCTCATGTGATTGCAGCAAGGACGGTCTCTAGTGAGTTCTTGGGGGATCATATTGAAATTACCTGGTGCGAGTGAGAAGGAGACACGGAACACCAACAAACCCACTTAGGAGCTTATTAGAGGGGCATGTTTACAGGTGTGGAGATCGAGGTACAGAGAGAGAGAGAGAAAAATGGCATGTCCAGCTTTTAAAGGCTGCCCTGCATATGCGCACAGGTGATTGGCGTGACTATGTCACACTGATGACATAGATGATGGGTGACTCACGCATGCACTCAAGGGCTTAGCTGAGTCATATGTGAATGTAACCACGCATGTGTGCACGTGGGTCATGCGGGGCCTTTTGTGCCCGAGGGCCTGACCGCACGTGCCTGCCTTTAGAACCCGGAAGTGCAGCTTTACCTGTGGCTGAATACTTACATTCCACCCTTTTGTTTATAATAAAGATTTGGGAGGTTTTGGGGTCTTAATGAATGGGAATGGGGCATCATAAGGTCTTTTATGACTGTTTCACGCTGACTTTGTGGGTGTTGAGGAGTTGAGATGATTGATCATGTCTTGGGGTGGCTGATTACTGTTGTATTTTCTGGGCTTTGTGGAACAGGCTGGCTGGCAGCTTGGATCTCGCAAGATACTGGAAAGGCAGAAAATTATGTCTGGAAAAAATTTTAGATCCCAGTGATTAAGAGAGGAGAGTCCCAAGATGTAAGATAAAGGTGGGGGGGGTCGGTTTGGGGCGGGTGGAGGAGGGAATTTCCCAGGGGTTTCCGAGACCAGGAACGATAAGGGAAGAATTAAATGATACTTATTCTGGGTGAGTCTGGTCTGTTTAGGTAGGTTCAATTGACTCCCTGGAGCTTATAAAAATGTTTAAAAAGAAATAAATTTTAGACATATTAAAAGTTTATGATTACAATGATAGAATGGAAGATTGTGGGAGGGGGGAAGAAGGAGGAAATTATTGAAAAGGATAATTATTAGACCCTTTAATGTTTTACCTGAAGTAAATCCTAAGGCACTGGTTTTTCTTTTTCATCATGATATTACCTTAACATCCAGGAAACACTGCTGCAGTCAGTGATAAACCTGTTATGTTAAAGTCTGTTTTGTGAGTTTTTTGGAGTTTGGGGCTACAAACTCGTTATTGTTTCTTACCACCTGGGCTTTTGACAGTCCTTGTACCTCCGGCTCTATGTTTAATGATGGTCCCTGTAATAACAGCTGAGTGGTTAACTGGAAATTCAAGCATGACATTGGAGATGTGGAGAAGTTGGTAAAGCAGATAGGAGAAAGTGGAAGAGGGAGAGTATATGGAGTTTTTGGCACAGGAGAGTTGAGTAAGGATGAGGCTTTTGTTTTTCTGGAACTGGAGGGAGAGTGGCTAATCCTGGTGTCTTCTGGAATTTAAGGGAACAGGGCCCTGTTTGAGTTACTGTATATGGGGGGATATCTTGAGCTGGAAGAGTAAAAGGTTTAAGATGTGACAGGTGAATCCAATGAGGAAGTCACATTGGGGTTGGGAGGTTGGGAGGCTAGGAAAAGGAGGAGTGGAGCCTCTGGTGAGTCTGGGGTAAGGTGAATGGGAGGAGCAAATGAAATGGAAGCTCCTACTTTTCCTAAAAAGTCCCTTCCCATGAGAGGTACCAGGCAGGTTGGCATGACTAAAAATGAATGAGTAAGATAAATACCCCTAAAAACACAGTTAAGTGGTGGGGTCTGCTGAGGTAGATAAGGCTGTCCCCATACCCCGACAATAGGGAAATTAGGAGAGGTAGGCCCCCAGAATTCCCTCAGTATCGAGTATGTGGATCTGGTGTCCAAGAGAAAGGAGATGGGTCGTCCTGATACCGTGATGTTTACCTGTGGCTCCCTGTTACAGATGACAGTTGTGGTCAGGTCAAAGGAGCCCGGGTAGCTTCACTCATCCATGGCCAGACCTAGAAGGTCAACTTGGGAATTTTCTGGTTTTTATGTCTCCATGTCATTACGTGCATGAGGACAATCTACTGCCCAGTGTCCTTCTCTATGGCATCTCGGACAAGGTCTCATGGGTCCAACATGAGGATTAGGGCATGCTTGGGCCCAGTGACCAGTTCTACCACATTTGAAACACGAATCGGGTGGCCTGTCACCTCAGCTGGTCAGGAGGCTGTGGTTAACACACGACAGTCATTTTGGGCTTTGTCATTTCTCAAATGGTACACCTTAAAGCCAACTCTAAGACTTCTGCCTGTGGAGTCAAGGGGCCTTTCTCCAAACGTTTAAGTATAGCCCTAATGTCAGAGTACCACTGATTAAAAAAATGAATCATTAGTAACTGTCTGCCTTCCGTGGTGGTTTCTGGATCTAAGATGGTATAATGCAACAGAGCTTTTGTGAGGAGTTCCAAAAATGTGGAAGGATTTTCCTTCTTATCTTGAATGATCTCTGAGACCTTAGTGTAGTTTACTGGCTTGAGGGCAGCCTTACGGAGATTTGCCAGAAGGCAAGTCAAAAATCGGTCCCTAGCTAAAATCCCACCCGGAGTATTATAATCCCATTGTGGCTCTTGCTCTGGGACTGCCTCTGCTCTGGGAGGGTGGGAGGCAAGAGTTTGGTGAATCTCATCTGCATGTAGTCTGGCTTGTTCCCAAACTCACCTGTGATCGTCAGGAAGTAGGTTATTAGATAAGATCATATAGATGTCATGAAAGGTGAGATTATAAGACTGGGTAAGATATTGGAATTGTTTTATGAAAGTGGTAGAATTAGATGTATAGGAACCCAGTACTTTTTCTATATGGGAAAGTTCTGAGAGTGAAAAAGGAACATGTACCCTAATCAATCCATCTACGCTGGCCACCTCTCACAACGGGAGAACTCTAGAGGGCTTGGCTTTGTTAGGGTTAGGTTCCATGGTGGCATGTGAACATGTGAGAGGTGGGGTAAAGGTGGGTGCCAGAGCAGGGCGGCTGCTGCAGCCCAGCACCGGAGAAGAAGAATGATTCAGCAGGGCTACTGAAGCAGGTAGTGGGTGGGGGGAGAGCTGGAGAGCAAGCAGAGGGAGGTGGCGAGGCAGCAGGAGGGAAAGGAGCAGAAATATCTGCCTGTTGAGGTTGGGAAGATGTGGATTCCTTAGTGTGGTTGGGAGCAGTGGGTAAAGGAACCAGTGTAGAAACAGGAGTAGGAGCTAAAGGGACAAGAGTAGGAACTGGGGTTAAAGGAGCTAAAGGGACAGGAGTAGAAACTAGGGGAATGGGGTTAGCTGCCCGCTGAGGTCAAAAAGGTGGGGGTTCATTAGCTGGGTCCAGAGCAGAAGTAGAGGGTTCTTCCAGTACAGACAGCATAGCCAGAAACATGTGAGCAGGCAAACAGCTTGCAAGGACAGAGGGCTTAAGTTTAGAGCTTAAATAGTAAAAGGCTTGGATGTAAGGAAACTCCTTCCATTTGCCTGTGCACTGACAATAGTTAGAAAGCTCCCATATCGGGATCAAAGGTGCCGTTAGGCGGCCACTTTAGATTACCATCTAAATTGTAACGAGGCCATTTTTTTGAACAAAGGTGGACAAGTGTGGGAATCTGTAGGTAGAGCATTAAGGCCTGGGTTTTAGGGCCTCTAAAAGTTATCCCAGTGGGAAGGCTGGATTGATGGGTTTGGATGGCTTGCTTCCCATAGTTGAGACCATGAAAACCCGTGAAACGGTGACACCACAAGGCCTATTAGTGGGACTCTCCCCCTATAGCAAATCAGCGTGTCACAAGACCTGTGGAAGGGTGTCCCCTTGCCACGGGTGGGACAGTTAGGCCTGTCTAGATCCAGTCAGGGTGAGGAAAAAAAGAAAAGAAATGAAAAAAAGAAAGAGAAAGAAGGATATGAGGGACCCTGGGCCCTCAGTCATGGGTGGATTGGCCTCGGGCCATTCCAAACAATCTCAGCTGAGGGAAGCAATCCACAGATGAATGCCAGCAAAGGGAACAACTGTAGCCTTGAAGACCATGGTTGGGGGCAGTCCCCCCATTTCTAGGAGCACCAGAGGGTTGCCGGAGCTCAACAGTCAATTCCTCAGGTTCAGAGAAACTGTTAAACTGGCCAGAATGGGGGGACTCACCAATTGAAGCTGATGTTGTTCGGAGAAATTGTGCTCAGGCATATGGAACACGCGGTTGTTTTGGAGAAAATCCCCGGTTCTGGATCCTGACCCCGTGGGAAAGAGGGGCCTGGGGCAGGAGAGCCTCTCGAGTCTCACAGCACCAATGAAATTACCTGGCTTGAGTGAGAAGGAGACACGAAACGCCGACAAACCCGCTTAGGAGGTTATTAGAGTGGAGTGTGCACAGGCCTGGAGATAGAGGTACAGAGAGAGAGAAAAATGGTGTATCCAGCTTTTAAAGGCTTCCCTGCACATGTGCACAGGGGGTTGGTGTGACTACTCACGCTGATGACGTAGATGATGTGTGACTCCCACATGCGCACAAGGGTTTAGCTGAATCATATGTAGATGTAACCAGGCATGTGCGCACATGGGTCACGTGGGGCCCGGATGACTGGCGACTCACTCATGTGCGCAAGGGTTTAGCTGAGTCATACGTGGATGTAACCATGCATGCACGCATGTGGGTCACGCTGGGCCTTTTGTGCCCGAGGGCCTGACGGCCCATGCCTGCCTTTAGAAGTCAGAAGTGCAGCCTTATCTATGGCTGAATAATTACGCATGTTATCCCGAGACTTGAGTGAGAGTCTCCCCACTCCAGGGGGCTTTCATGTGGTGGAGGAAGTTGAATGTAATCTTGAGTTTTACAGCTTAGTTGTAAAACTGTGAAAGTCTTATAACTTAGTTAAAAAATGCCATTACCAGAATCTCTCTGTTATTTAGAAAGAAGAGTGATCTCAGGTTAAAGTATTTTTTCCTCCCTACCCCATAGCACAACTTCCCTCTCTTACTCATTCAGACACCAGCAAAGGCTGTTGAATCTCCAATAACTGGCATTATGGACAGTTCTAAGATATTGTGGGTGCTGGTAGTTTAACCTGGGTCCTCTGGAAGAGCAAAAGTGCTCTTAACTGCTGGGCCATCTCTTCGGCCCCACCTGTAGTCTTTCCAGGGCAGGTAGGTGATGTGATTTTCATTTGGTAAAGATGACTCCAGCTGCCGAGAAGCCCTTCTTTCACAAGGATCCACTTCTTCCCTGGCCTAAAAGGCCTCTCTCTCACCTGCCAAAACTACACCCAAAAAATCCCAAGTGTGCACCTAAGAGATAAATTTTCCTCTCTAAGATTCCTTAACTTTATGTTTTTTTATTAACCTTTATTTATTCCACCAAATTTATTATCATTTAAAGTGTTAAGCTTGCTCTTCCTCTGGCCATGGCAACTGCCTGGCTTCAGCTCTGCCCTCCCCTCCCCCCACTCCCCAGCTCTCACTCCAGGAGGCCCTATTACACTCCACCCACAAACCACAATCCCAGAGAACCTAGACAACAATGAGGACCCTAAGAGAGACATACATGGATCTAATCTTCATGGGAAGTAGAAAAAGACAAGATCTCCTGAGGAAATTGGGAGCACGGGGGAACTTGGGAGAGGTTTGAAGGGGATGGGAGAGGCAGGGAGGGGAGCAAAGAAAAATGTAGCGCTCAATAAAAACCAATAAAAAAAACCAAAAAATTTCAGAAAGCATTTGCAAAATGTCAAAGTCCAATGCCTTACATTTGTCTGCCAGTTGTTTTTCACAATGCACTGATGTTCTATGGGAACAAATGGCTGCCTCAGCTTTTAGCAATGGCATTTTTTTAAATGGCAGATGTGTTTTTCTTAAGATGACTATCATATCAAACATACTTTCTATTTTATCTTAAAAAGACATACAATTAAGTATTTAGATTTAATAAAATGAGTGAAGGTTCATTCAAAACAAACAAACAAATGAACAAACAAACAAACAAAAAACAGCTCTCCAAAGCTGCTCAAAGGTCTCATGAAATCTGAGACAGCCTACTCTTTCACTAAGTCCCAGAGATCCAGCCTTCAAGACAGGACCTCCAACTTTACCCCTTAGCAGAAAGCAATCATGCGAGAACCCTACACCCTACATTACCCTTTTTAACATACTGAACTCTATAGTCCAGGGACTGGACTGCCCCTAAAAATGTTTTATTACTAATTGTATAGATTCTTCCTATGATCTTGTAATGTATATGTTATCAAACAATCTCCTTATGTATTTCTGGCAATTGCTCTGCTATAAAAATCTTGCTATGTATGTTTTGAGACAGTTTGTAACTGCCTTCTCATAGCTAAAATGATTTATTATTGCCTTAATTACAAATTTAACTTATCAGGTATATTTTCAACTGTAGTCCTGGTCCTACAGATGCACATCACTAATCAGGTAAACTTTATCTAACAATGCTTCATCAATATATAGTCTATTAATCAAAGGCTATTAGATAATATTAGCATTTTACACTACCACTCTTTCCTTTTATAACTCAAACTTACGACTTTTAGACACACTTAACCACATCCTGTCATAATATTATAGATTTTTTATATTACCCTTTTGCTTTTACTGTAGATGATAGATATTTTAAAATCATATACAACTCCTCTACAAGGTGACCAGGCTAGTTTCCAGCTTGCCATCAATAGATTATTGGCTATTAATTAAAAACAAATCATTACCCATTGCCCAGCGAGATATACACATGCTGCACTTACTAAACAAAAGAAGGGGTGATGTTGGAGCCCAAAAGACTATACAATAAATGTACATCTGACAGACCAATAGGCAGTACACGTCCACATGGAACAACTCATTTTGCAGAGCTATGGGAACACTTGTCTTCTGGAAAGTCGTCATATCTGTAAAAACCTAGTGAGGCCATGATTCTCCCTTCAAAATGGGATTCATTCCCAATACACTCCAGCAGTGTTACTTCTCCTGCAGGGGCAACGACATGACCTTTTCATTCCCCCACACCATGAGGCCTTAGAGCAACAACATTCTCTCTTTGTTCTAACAGTCAAATTTACATAGAGTCAATACCGCAAAATTACCTGCTAACAGACTACATAGAAATGTCTAAAGAAGACAGACGTTGAGTAGGAAGGTAGTGTGCCCCACCTTTGCTGACAAACAAATCTGAGTGTCCCCAGAGCTGGTTATCACAAAAGAGATTAGATGAGGAGAATGGGTGAATCCAGAATTCAGGGACATTTAGTAATGGTTTGGAATGTCAGTTATTTCCCCTTGGATGCTGGCTCTTTCCTAGGTCATGCCACATGTTCTGGAGTACTGCTTTGTCAGGTTCTATTTGCCCTTTCTGTAACGTTGATACACATATTATCATTGTCCTTGCCTGTGGAATTTTCCAACTATGTCTGTAAAAACCGGAAACCTCACGGAGATCACCCCTTACTCTTCTTCCTCCCCTTCTTCTTCTTCTCCATGCCCCTTCACTTCACCTTCTGCCCTAGCCTGAAAAATAAAGAACATGCATGTAGAGGTAACATGCTTGAGTTAAGTTTTTAATTTGTTTGCCATAGACATTCTATTCTGAGCCCTGAGGGGATACTGAGCTGGTACTCAAGGCCCCTGACATATGGCCATGAACACACTCAACAGGGGCAGTGTCTGGGCATTTGCTTCAACTTCCATCTAGATGATATTGAGGGCTTGCACCACTGCTGTGTCAGAGGCAGAAATGATGCCATATTTTTGGCACATATTGAATTTTTTTACATGTGTAGAGATATATTGGATGGTAACAATGAGAAATGAGGTGTCATTGCAAAAGACATTGTTGAGATATTTTTCTGAAGCCACTGAGGCCATCAGGCTAATAGGATGACTGTCTTAAGCCAGAGGACCCACCTTTGACCACATTAGGTTGACAGACTAAGTATCCTGGAAAGGGGTTGCTTTCTGCAAGTGACAGGACAGTCTATCCAACACACACAGGGAAGGCACCATGATTGGGTCCAGAATCTCTCTGGATGGTAAGGAAGACCCCTTGTGGATGCTGCAAGAAACTGTGGTAGGCAGAACAATGTTCTCTTCTGAGAACATTCCACAAAATGTATTCAATGTTCTCATCTTTTTGTGTTCTTGATTTTCTCAAATTCCAGTTTTAATCATTCCATACATGAATACTACTGCTTTATCTCAGGACTTGTTTGGGGAGCCAAATTGTTGAGCTTATATTGATGTAGGTTCCCTGTCATTTATAGAGGCACTTCCTGACAGCAGATGCCTTGGTTCCCTGTCTCTCATGATCTTTCCATCCCCTCTTCCCTGATTCTCTCCAAACCTTTGGTGTAGTAATTGTACTGTAAGCGTGCAAGCAGAGACTACAAAACTCACAGGTAGTTTGGTGTTCTCTGCGTTTTTTACCAGCTGTGGATTTCCTTACTGGTCTTCCTTGAAAAACAAAATCTTCTGAAAAAGAATAAAGGCTATAAGGTATAAGAATAATTATTTAGAAGTTATGTTGTATGATTGGGCATCTCTTGGGTATATTCCCAAGAATGGTATTGCTGGCTCTTGAGGTAGGTTGACTCCCAATTTTCTGAGAGACTGCCACACTGATTTCCAAGGTGGTTGCACAAGTTTGCATTCCTACCAGCAATGGATGAGTGTTCCCTTACTCTCTCCAGCATAGGCTATCATTGTTGCTTTTGATTTTAGCCATTCTGACAGGTGTAAGATGGTATCTCAAAGCTGTTTTGATTTGCATTTCCCTGATAGCTAAGGAAGTTGAACATGTCCTTAAGTATCTTTTGGCCATTTGAAATTCTTCTGTTGAGAATTCTCTGTTTAGTTCAGTGCCCCATTTTTCAATTGGGTAATTTAGAATTTTAATGTCTAGTTTCATGAATTCTTTATATATTTTGGAGATCAGACCTTTGTCTGATTTGGGGTTGGTGAATATCTTCTCCCATTCAGTAGGTTGCCTTTTTGTCTTAATGGCTGTGTCCTTTGCTTTACAGAAGCGTCTCAGTTTCAGGAGGTCCCATTTATTCATTGTTGCTCTTAGTTTGTTCAACTATGTTCATAGCAGCATTATTTGTAATAGCTAGAACCTGGAAACAACCTAGATGCCCCTCAATGGAAGAATGGATAAAGAAAGTGTGGCACATCTACACATTAGAGTACTACTCAGTGGTAAAATACAATGACATTTCGAATTTTGCATGCAAATGGATGGAAATAGAAAACACTATCCTGAGTGAGATAACCGAGACCCAAAAATACGAATATGGTATGTACTCACTCATTAGTGGATTCTAGCCATAAAAAGGGACATTGAGTCTATAGTTCGCAATCCTAGAAAACCTAAGTAATAAGGTGAACCCAAAGAAAAACATATATAGATCCTCCTAGAAATTGGTAGCAGACAAGATCACCAGGCAAAAGTTGGGAGCATGGGGGTGGGGGTGAGGTGGGGGAAGGGGAGAGGGGAGAGAGAAGGGAGAAGGGGAGGGTTGGGGAGAGCTTGTGGGAGTGGGATGGTTGAGATGGAGGAAGGACAGATATGGGAGCAGGGAAGAAGATACCTTAATTAAGGGAGCCATTTTGGTGTTGGCAAGAGGCTTGGCTCTAGAAAGGTTCCCAGGTGTCCACGGGGATATCCCCAGCTAGGACCCTGGGCAGCGGAGGAGAGGGTGCCTGAACTGGCCTTGTCCCATAGTCAGACTGATGACTATCTTGAATATCACCATAGAACTTTCGTCTGGCGACAGATGGAGATAGAGACAGAGACCCACATCGGAGCACTGGACTGAGCTCCCAAGGTCCAGTTGAAGAGCAGAAAGAGGTAAAAGATGAGCAAGGAAGTCAGGACCACGAGGGGTTGGTCCACCAACTGTGACAGTGTGCCTGAGCTAATGGGAGCTCACCAAATCCAGCTGGACTGACACTGAAGGAGCATGGGATCAAACTGGACCCTCTGAATGTGGCTGACAATTGGGGCAGACTGAGAAGCCAATGATAATGGCACTGGGATTTGCCTCTACTGCATGTACTGACTTTTTGGGATCCTATTTTATTTGGATGCATAGCTTCCTAAGCCTGGATGGAGGGGGGAGGGCCTTGTCCTTCCCACAGTGCAGGATACCCTGCCCTCTTCTTAGGACTGGAGGGGGAGAGGAGAGAGTGAGTGGGGAGTGGGAGGGAAGTGGTAGGAGGGGAGGAAGTGGAAATCTTGAATGGTATTATTTATAAAGTAATAAAATATAATCTGCTGAGAAAAAAAGAAGTTATGTTGATTGAGAAAATTAGTAAGTTTTAAAATCTTCTCTGGTTTCTATGGCCTCACCAGCCAGAGGTGGTGGGCTAGGTTTACCATATCAGGAGTGAATTCCCTGCTCTTGAGTAGGCCTTAAGTCTGAGTAGATGGCTGCTGGTTGCCCTCAAGATAGAGGTCTACTGCTTCACCTTTCAGGAGATCTTGCCATTCCAGCCATCATTTTGGTTCATGGGTATCACCGCCGGGTAAGACTAATGACAGATTTATTACTCTGCATCGTGCACAGCTCCTTCCAGCCCTAGGAAAGGTAGTGTTTAGGGAGGAGGCTTACAGATCAAATATGGCTTGATTTCTCCAGGTCCTGGGTGGTGTCTTCAGCAATGCAGACTCACCCCCAAGTTCTGGGAGAAAGCCCAGAGCAATGGCAATAGGCTATACCGTTTTGGGGTCTCTTGAACACCCGGACCAATAAATGTGGAAGAGGATCCCACATCTAGGAGTGGTGTTTTAGTCTACTGTTTTGAAGAAAAGTTGTCACCCTAAGTGACATAATTATATTTAAACCACACACACACACACACACACACACACACACGCATGGTCACACACTCATGTGTGTATGTGCATATATTCATGTGTGTATGTGTGTGTGTAATTTTAAGTAAACATAAAATAATATGACTCACTATGGACTTTTTAATTGCTATTTATCCCTCCTCCCATGTGTATCACCCTCCCTTCCTTCTTCCCAGGCAAGGTCTCCCTGAAATGATTAATGATTTTTCCCATTTTTTTCTGCATATTGGATTCACAGAAAAATGGAATCTATTTACAGAGTCCTCTGTCCTGTCCCTTCTGCTATGCTCTCACTAATTTCATTTTGGCTCTAGGAAAGTTTTTTTTTCTTACTCATTATGAGCTAAAGTTTATGTGTTGTCTCTGGCTGACCCCCGACCAGCGGAATGAACAGCCAGACTCAGGATTCTTCCCGGATCACGCTTTATTGGAGAGCACTCGGTTGAGGAAAAACGGGAGGCCAGAGAGCCTCTAGGTTGAAGGGAGAGCAGAGGCGAGAGAGAGCGAGGTCTAACATGGCGGCTGCTTATATAGGGAGATATGACGCAACTCGCGCCTTGATTGGCTGCTA